>OMLF01005402.1:1524-19146 GCA_900302615.1 Holocentrus rufus | reverse complement strand
TCATGCCGACCACATTATTTTTTCACTTCAGCTCGTTAGTGCGTGTCATTGTTGGTCCGCTTTAATCGTGTCATGGTGAACATGCGAGACGGCTCATCCGGTGACAACAAACAAATGCATTTTTACTTCTCCCCACTTTTCTGCTGTACTCTTTTGTTGCACAGCAATATTATCAACACGGCTGTACCTCTCCGGCTTAAATAACACAAGGCAGATCATCATGGCTCAGATGGATTGTAAATAGTCGAGGGGGCGATAAATTTGTCACCACTTGGACAGAGATAGGGCACATTACCTTCAGAGGGAGCATATTTCACCCTTCCCTGGGGCTGATGAAATGCGGAGCACAGGGGCAACACAGCATCTCTAAGTGAGGACTTCTTTATGGCCTGATTAAGTCATCTGATGCTAGCCATAGAGCCAGCCATACAGCTTTATTTCACCTCCCTTTGTGCCTCCACTGTAATCACCTCACAGGACTGTGAAGGTAAAATGGCATCTGAATAATCCCCGAACAATTCGAAGGTATTTCACCGAGTTCATTCCCCATCTCTTTTTATTTCAGCCAGCCGTTGTAACTTCCTACAAACTAATTGTGCTGAGTAAGGTCTGTTGTTTAGCTCATTCTAATAGCTTTTCTATGAATATGCCATTGACTGTAGGCGAGAGATCATTTGTTGTTCTACAGTGCAAAATTTGATTTCCCAACACTAACACACAGACCGGTTATTTGTGTAAAATGTAATTATCCAAGATAAACCTATTAAGCTAAGCCCAATAGATAGCTAAAGCTGGACTTTTGGCATCCTGGTTTCATAAACCCCATCTTGGAAAGGAGTAGAAGACTGGACAGGGGAACTGGCATCCCGGCGCCAGTCGATATATTGTGCTGAAGCTTCCCTGATCAAATCAAATCAATTCTTTTTTTTTTTTTTTCCTCGTAATTGCCAGTGGAGGTTGTAGGTGGCAAGCTGATGCCACTTACCAGATTTGATAAGAGAGCTGAAAGTTCGTGCCCGGCAGCTGAATTAGTCATGCTTGCTGAAAGGATGAATGGCAGCGTATTTACAGTAACTGGCGTCTGGTGCCAGCACTGTAAACTGGAGAGGGAGCCTGAGCCACGTCCTGTGAGAGAAATACAGAACTGGCTGCCTTAATTCTTGTCCGTGTGATGATGTCATGATGTGTAGTCTCTCTCATGATAATGTTGCCCAACTGATTGGTAGCCGCTTTCTCGGTATTGCTTGTCATGTTTTCCAAAATGCCGACCAGGTTCACCATAAACACCGTTGCTTCCTGTCACAGAAATGACGAGATGATAAACATTTTGGAAGTGATTCTTCCATCCGTTTTTTCACTCCTTTCACCATCTGCCATTTGCCAGAAACCCTATAAGCATTAGCTCTGTGTGCGATGGAAGAACAGCGCCCTCTTTCTGTTTTGCGCTGTAAAGCAATCCAGCAGATTTGCTGCCACATCTGATTGATGAGTGGCACACAATGCCAAACGCAGCGCACAGGCCGGTAGAGGCTGGTGGAGGCTGACGATCATCTCAACAATGTTTTGGCTTGTTTACGGTGATTACACTGATGTCTCCAAATAAATGTGGCAATGATTTATTGATGTTAAAATGCTACACGTACTGTAGCATCCTGAATAAAACATATTTTCTCATAATTGCCTTCTTGCAGTCATGCATTTAATACTCCTCTTTGAAACTGCACATTAAGAGAAAGCAGATGCTCAGATGATTGAAAAATGATAACACACCCATTCATCACAGCACAGAAACCAGGCTGCAAGTATCATATTACTATAATGCATCTTCCTCTTATGAAAAGTTTAAAAAAAATCAATAGTTTTTGAATGATACTGCTATGTAATATCGGGTTCTCCTTTTGTACATGTGATCAAACAAAGTGCACTTTATATGCCAAGTAATGTCACTCTTTGTGTGTGTGTGTGTGTGTGTGTGTGTGTGTGTGTGTCTCAGGGTGTGTGTTGTGTCCATGCAGCATTAGCAAGCCAGGAGCACTTTGGCCCTGAGTCTGTGTGTCCAGACACATTGGCTCCGGACGAGAAGGGGCAAAAGGCTCCATGAAGCAAAAATACCAGCAGATTATTTATACATGTCTAGCATGTAATCTATTAACCCTTTTCTGGACAGTGTTTCCATACTGCATGGCAACAATTGCTTTGCAATGCTTCAAAATTATTTATCTGAACTCGTTTGACGACTTCTTTTGGAACCACAGCGTCGTCTTTATCGAGTGATGCACTTGGACTCAAATGCTTTTCTTCAGCTAGATGTGGGTCTTTCTGCTACATCGCCGCACCTTTGATGTGGAGACTGGACTGGTCTGAGTCACTTTATAGCCTCCTGAAGAAATGTTGTGATCATGATTTGCTTACATTCATCAAGTCCTATTTAAAGGAACACTCCGGCATTTTGGGCATAATACCCTTTTTACTGACTCACCCAGACTGAGACAAGATGTTTGATACCATTTTCATTTTCTGTATGTCCACTGGTTCAGTTCCTATGGTTAGCATTTGATGTTAGCTTAGCATAAAGACTTGAAGTCTGCAGGAGTCATTAGCCTAGCTCTGTCAAAGTGAAAAAAATACATTTTACAGCAACTCTGAAGCTGTCTTACTTACCCAGTATATCGTATATTTGCAATACACATCTTTTTTTGGAAAAAAATATAAAAGTGATTCGTTGAGGAACTATAGATGGTAGTCTCACTGATACCCACGGTAACTCTCAATATTGTTATTTTACATAAAGCCATGTATTTTCAATTTCAATTTTGTAGACGATACAAGAACCAACACAATACAGTGGGAAAAACATCACTTTAACAAATGGATTGTTGGGTGATTATCATTAAAAATTCTGATTTTATATATTCATTTATATACTATATATTCATAACTTATAATATGTGAGGCTTAATCATGCAAATCATGCTATATTTCTACACCCATAAGCCAACGATGGTCCTGTTTGGTGTTGATTGCCTGATTTCTTATGCGTGTGTGTGTGTGTGTGTGTGTGTGTGTGTGTGTGTGCTCATGTACAAATGTGACCTAACTTTCTAAGGCCAAATTATTATTGAAGTGATGCTGGATCAAAGAGCTATTTAGGTTCTGAGTTTAAAGCAGCGCAGCGTCACAGATCTTCCCTAAAAGCCTTCCCCGCTGTACATTTTGGCAGCATAGAACAGATGGTTAGGCAGAGCCATCTGACAGACCTGTTCGTGTTTTTCAAATCATGAAATTCTATATAGCATGCACCTTAATCATTTTATAACCACCCCCTCTCTGTTTTCATCCGTCTCTCTTTCCCTCTCTCTCTCCCTCTATTTTCCTCTCTTTCTCTCTCACTTTCCTGCTCTGCTTATTATCGTCTCAGTATGTGCCAGACTTTATCTAATCCCCCTGCCTCTCTCTTCCCTCTCCTTGTTTTAGCCCTCAATGAGCTCAATTGCTTTCCCAAGATACTTGAAATAAGGAGAAAGAAAATTTCATATGCAATAACTGACTATTTCACTCTAAACCGCTCATAATGTTGACGGGGTGTTGAGGAGATTTTACAACCGCATAACAAAGTGTAACAAAAGGCTTCAGAAACAGCTTGAAAATGGCACAGCGTCTCGGTGATGACAGACCATGTAGCTCGTCTCAACACGTCGCGTCCAATAGCCTCTCTTCATGGTATTTCCACTGATTGTGATGAATCCACTGCTGACACTATATACTCTGACAATACCAACAGCAGTGTCCTGTTTGAAGACACGCTGTGCGCTGTGTCTCTGTTAGCTGAGGCCTCTCTTTGGTCTTGTCCAGCCGACACGAAGCTCACTGTTCTCCCTCTCCTCCAGTGGCAGATGGTGAGAGAGTGACAAGTCACTACTATTAATAGAACCCCTCATCCGCCACCCCTGAGGCTACTTCTTTTCCTTTTTTTCCACTGCCAGCCCCCCAAAAATTCTGTTCTGTCACCTTTGCAGATTGGCGTGTTAATTGTGCTTTGCGCCTTTACTTTACCACAGAGTGATTTACCACTTCACATATTACACTCAGGGAAGAGAGCGAGCAGGGAGCTATTTTGCACTCCGCTGCGTGTTTTACAGTAATGTGTAGTGATAACTTTTTTTTTTTTTTTTGCTACCAAGTTCCTATTTGGTGTGTTCAACTCTAGTCTGAATTTTCCCTTTTTTATTTCCTTTTGGAAAGACTGTTAAACATGTAGTTGTTGACCTGCTTTTTGCTTTCATGTGGTCAAAGGAAAAACCCAGTCGACGGTAAACTAGAAAGTTTCACCGTGTGAGCAAAATGGATGGGGAATGAAGAAGCATACTTATGGTTTTTCATGCTTTTTTATGTTTTGTTTGGTGATGATGTTTGGTGCTAAGCGCTCATTGCTGTGGTGTTTCTGCACCGCAACCGCGCTTCCTGCAGATCACCTGTCAGTCAAACAGCATGGGCGGAGCTGTGATGTTTTTGTCCTTGGGTTCTCTGTTGATGGAGTTTGAGTTTCTGCAGGTAGCCCTCTTTCCTTCACTTCAGCCACGGTGGCTATCGCTGCTCACGCTATCTACCCAGTCTTTCATATGTCTATTTGTCTAAAACAAATAAATAAATAAATTAAACATAAAGCGGATCACTTGATGTGCACCAGAGGAATTCTCCCATGAAAGAGCTACCAGGCGCCATATGTAGAGCAGCTTCCTCTGTGAACTAGCTATAGATTCACTATTGTGATACATCAGTTGGCAACAGAGCTGCAAAACAGTCATTAAAATCCATGATTGTAGATTAGTTATTGTAAGGCAGTGTGCTTTACCATCCCTCCTCTGCTCTAATCACACCTATTTAGAGCCCATTTTATGGCATTTCACCTCTGTGTGAGAGGAACAGAAGTGCTGGGCTCCAGATTGGTTCCCTTTGTGCGGCTTACTTCTTGCAGATGCAAAGCCATATTAATGTCTATGGCCTCTGATGCCGTATCATGGCGAGCGGGAAATCTTTCCCCATTGCCTCTCCCCCGGTGCCCTGGTCGGCGGTTTAATTTTGTTGAAGTCTAGGCAGATTACCGCCACCTCAGTGCTGCTGTCATGGAGAATGCGGCCCAGGCAGGCGGCGAGCGGGGAGGCGGCGCATTGATAAGGACAGCTGCTCTTGGGAGATTTCCCTGGAGGGAACGGGGAGACAGGGCCGGCAAAGCGCGGTGGACATCAGGTGAAAACACGAGGACCACCCCCGTCGTAGCCCACCGGCAGGTATTCAAGTCCCCCTTATTATCTGATAGGCAGCTTACAAGCCGGGAGACTATCAACTTTTGTTGGCAGAATCAAAGGGCTTAAGGGTTGCATTCTGATTGGATTCACTGGCCCAGGCACAAAAAGATCAGCAAACAGATTGATAAAAGAGAAATAAGTGTTTTTGCCCCTCTGGATTTACTGTGAAATATATATATATAAATATAAAAAGTTACCACTTCACAGCCCAGTTTTTGAACTTCAAAAAGGATACAACAGAACAAAAAATGTATTGATGAGAATGAAAAGCGACTGAGAACTATGTGGGGAAAGAGGGAGAAAAAAAACGCCATAATTTGTTTAGCTCAACTTTACATGGGAAGTTATACAGTCCGCTTTAAAAGGCTCATCTGGGAAAAAAGGAGTTACTTCAATGGGGGTTCACATCTGAAAACATTCCCCGAGGCATAGCAACCAAGCTCAACCATTTATCTTAAACTCTCATTTCCATCTTTTTGTTTATCCAATGCAAAGACCTTAAAACAAAATGACGTTTCCAGATAACATTGAGGGAAGCACCGGCCAGGAGCGACTTTCCTTTTCATTGTGAAAGCTAGCCAGCAGCATGGGCCTTCGCGAGAGAGCAGCGCTATTGCTCTTTCCCAGGATCCCACTGGGTTTCCTTGACAGAAGTGGAGGAAAGAGTGACTTTGATGAGAAAATCTATGTTTCCCCCCTCTGTCTAATCGTGCAGAGGCAGCTTAAACTTGACAGTAGGTGTGCGCGTGCGTGTGCAGCGCGTCAGCGTGCGTATGCATGTTTCAGAACGAGCCGTCTTTGAAGAACAGCCCCGTCATGCATTGCAGCCATCTGTTTATCTATATTTTCTGAAGCTTGGATGACAGTGAGCAACAATGCTGACAAAAACATCTCCTTTCCATTACAGATTCATTGCAGTTTTCATTTGCAGCCGCGGTGGAACATGTTTGACAACTTGTGCTGTGATTAGCTGTGATGAATATTTCTAATACTGGCAAAAAATGAAAAAAAAAGAGGGAAACAAAACCAAGTGGAATGTGACTGTTATCAGTACAAACAATATCCCTAGTGATATACTTGATGTTTTCATTTGGGCCAATTTTGGAGTTCAGTGGTGTTTAGTTTGCCTTAAAAAAATGGATAAATCCCTGTGGTTTAGTGTTATGCAGCAAATACAACAGGAGGCAGAGGGAATAATGAAATATGCTGATAAAGGATTTGGGACTCAAAACTGTAGCATCATTGCTTATCATGTCAATTATGTTCAAATTATGTATACAGTGAAATACACAGCTTAAAAATAAAAAATGTGGCACATTGATGGTAAATTCACTGACAGGGTCATGAGAAATCAGTCCATAACGGGTCACCTGCGAGCCAGTCCTACCTCATGCTGACGACTGGTCATTCACCAGCACTACAGCAGCTTGCTACAACAGTCCACCCACTGATTTCATTGTGGTGATGAATGAGCTACAGTCGCAAAGGTCAGGCTCAGATCAGACTTCAGGCATTTATCTGATGGTCTTATTCAAAGTGATCAACAATGAGTTCAGGATCACATCTTTTCAGTTAAGGTCACGGCAAACTAAAGCAACTGATTTGAACACCCGTTTCCTCCATATTTATAATTTGTATGTTAAGGCTAGAATTAAGTAATTGCAAAGCAATACTTACAAGAATACTCCAGTGCTTTGGAAAAAATACCCATTTTCCGACCTAACCAGCATGAGACATAGAGAAGTGGAAATTTCTCAATTCTAAAATGCATCGCGATGCAGATGTGGAAGATTCTGCATCGATGCAGGGACAGAACAAACTTGCACAAAATTATAGCCGACTAACGTTGATTGTTGATTTTCCTGCCTCAGTTTTTGTCATGTTTATTTACTGAGGTGGGTCATACAGATACTGATACTGAAAAGATGCAGCTTTTTATATTATAGACTGTTGTAGCAGGGTTTACATTAGCTGGTATATGCTGGCTTCTGGCCGGTACGTGCAGTTGTCCAGCAGATTAAAATATCAACGAAAGATGCCAAGCTGGGAAAGATCAGCAGCACCAGTCCTGTGCCCAGTGTGCCTTTTCATTTTTACTAGTTAACGTTGGATATAGGCTCGGCCTTCTGGGGAAAAATAATTTTATTCCCTGTGTCGCACAAAGGTGGCAACTGTCGTAACGTTTAAGGTGGAATGTTTTCTTGTATGTTACTCAATGCATGCGTTGACACTGTGAATTAATCAACACACCTTAAATGTAAATATAACTTTTACCATTTCATTTGTCTTTACTGGCTCTCTAACATATGCGTTAGTGATGATAGGATCTCAAAGTGGTTAAAAAATTTAGATACATTTCAAAAGGATTATATAAGGTACAAATATTATATTTTCTCAGTTAGACAAAGAAGGTGGCGCAGCGACGCTCCGGTGTGCTCGGCAGCACTACACCCCTGCAGAGCAGGATACAAACTGAGAAGCCGATTCACTGAGGAAAAGGTGACAAGGTTGTTGAGAATTGCAAGTTGTGCCAAGGGGTTCAACCTAACAACAACTCTGAAGCTGTTTTATTTACACAGTGAATCATGAGTGTTACACGATAATGAAATACATGTCTTGGAGAAGTTAGTAGAAACTATAATCAATCAACACATATGTTGTGTGGTTGTAGGTCCTACCACTTAACTTCTTAAAAAATTTCAATACATGTATTTCAAATACACAAGATGCATTGTGTAAATAAGACAGCTTCAGAGTTGCTGTGAGGTTTATTTTTTCACTTTGACTGAGCTGGGCTAATGACTCCTGTAGAAGTCTTTATGCTAAGCTAACACAAAATGCTAACCATCAGAACAGAGCCAGTGAACGTACAGAGGTGAAAATGGTATCGAACATCTTGTTTCAGTCTGGGTAAGTTGGAAAAAGGGTATTTTGCCCTGAACATTCCTTTAAGCTTATATTTTACTCATATGTGACAGATATAGAGTGGGAAATATAGAAAACCTGTCCAGGAACAAATTTAGCTTACTAAAAGCTTACTTAATCAATAGTAATAATCTTTATTCAACATTTAAGAAATAGTCAATTTAATACCGTTCACAATTTAATACCAATCACATACCATTAGACTGTTGTATATGTGCAGTATATTCCACACCCTCCCTCATGTGCAGTTGCACACAAACAGCTGTCCTTCAGGGCTGATACAATAGCTAAGCATTGCTTACCAAGGCTAACACTGCAGCTTTCAGGGGATATGCAGATCAGGTTGTGTCTCAGGCCATAATAATGATCTTGATGCTTACTAATCTCTGATCCCACCGATTCTGGGGTTATTACGGCTCGCAGGCTGATATTTCCTCTCCCTATGGTGTTTTCATCCCCGCACTCCAAGATCATTCAGAGTTCATCAGTATTCATGTACGTCTACTGGCTTAATGCATAGAAGCTTCTATAGACATCAGATTGAGCGTGCAATGTCGATTGTTTCACCGACTGACACATTTTGCACTGTCAAGCAGAATTACTTATTCTGGTGCACATCACACCCAGTCTCAGGGAGAGTGTGAAATGTTCATTTAAGGACTTTATTCATTCATTCATTTCATTCTTTTTGTTAATTTTCAGGAAATAAAACATATATTGGCATAAATATTATCTCACAATATATATCAGATTATCATGTGCAATCTGTGTGCAATTTGTTCGTGTGCAATTTGTATACTGTACACTGACTGTAGCCCTTGTGTGGATAAATGTCACAGAATGTATAATTGTTCATAATAGATATGGCAAAACAAAGAAAAGCTGCTCAACCAATTAACCTCCTAAGGCATGTGTTGATGAAATTATCCACAACTGGCTTGGAAATGTCACATCTGTGTTTTCCACAATTGCATCCATAAGAAGTAGCTGGGAAATAATGGCTTTTTATTGCTTGGCGAATTTAAATGGCACCTTGTCGCCATGTTTACATTTTTTCGGCCTTTGGATGTAGGGCATTGCAAGGTGTCACTGCTTACAATTTTCCCCTCTCGCCCTGTTTTCTCCTGGCGAGGACGTGAACGAATGACATCACGGCTTCGACCGCATTTGTAACGCGTGCCCAGCCGCGACATCTCTCCCGATGACACACAGGGACGCGCTGTGCTCTGAAAGGATCTCAAACCCCCGCCTTCTGTCTGTAAGATGGAAGACATGGGGAATGTCTTTTTTATGCCCCATATCTAGTATTGATGCTATACATCACTAGACGCCAGTTCCTTTGGCAACTGCCTGCCAGTGAGTTGCTGGTGAACCCACCCGCCTCCACATCACAACAGGATGATCACTCAGTTTCCCTACCGTGGCAACATCGTACAAACACCTCAGCATGTACTGTCATCCCCGGTAAACATCCTTTAGTGTACACATTCTTTATGCCAAGATGCCTTTGAAGGTCACAAAGATGAAGCACATTAATACTGAGAGAAGGAAAAAAAAGAAATGTGAGAAAATATATAGCGCTGGCAGAGGAAGTGAGAGGCCCCTTTAAATTCTGGTGATGATCGCTGGCATATCCTTTCCCTTTTTGTGGTTAATGTGGGGTAAAAAAAGGATGTTTACTCATGCCCGCATCGACAAAATATCTGTCCTCCTAGCCAGATAGTCGAGCTCCGTGAATGCAAAACTGTGAAAGTGCGGCTAACCTCGGTCTGTGTGCAGCCGGGGAAGACATCCAAAACGTTAATAGTCTTCAATGCCTCTGCTTTCCAACATTCGTGAATAAATATTGAATCATCTTTCAAGGCTGGTATATTACACGCATGTCACAGGGAGACTATTTCAGTCCTCTTCCCCATTTGACACTGATCTGGGACATTTTATCGAGGGCAGGGGAGAGAATGGAGACGTTAATGGGCGCTGTAATTGCATGGCAAGGCTAAAATAGGAAGATAACTGAAAAAAGATAAAATCAGAAAAATGGTAAAGTGCTGCTGTAAAGGATACCCGTGAAAAATCTGAATACATCTCAGCACCGAATGTTTGACAAATTGCGGCCAGGACAAAGCCAACATCTTGGGGAGTGTGTGCAGGCTTTTCAAAATGTTACATGGGTTCTGCTGTGCGTATTTATTCCTTGACATTATGTGTTTGAGATTTTACTATCCATTAACCAGTCAAGCTGACACATACTCATTAGGTCGGCTGTCCTCAGTGTGACTTTGGCATATGGCCATGGCATGGTTTGTTGGCTACTTGACATAGTTGCCATCTTGAGCATAAAATCAGGAAGGAAATGACTTTTTTTTACAAAAGAAAAGAGGAAAGGTCTAACCTTTCTTGTCCTTTCAAATGCTCACAGCCTGGCTGAATCCAGCAGCCTGGCTCACAGACTCGAGGATTTGAAGAGCGCTTAAAAAGGCGTAATGGGAACCGCTACTTGGAGAGCAGTTCTTTGGCTAATAGGTTGCATTAATAGTGACAATAATGTGATAAGTTTGGTCTTCGACATGCTTGTGTCTTGTCATTCATAGTTACCTTGGTACCTTTGATGTTGGCATATCAGTCTCTCTAAAAGTCTTCTGTCATGCCTCTATAAGTCAGCATCAAAGTCCACACAGACTTGCTTTTTTTTTTTTTTTTTATCAAGGGACAGCCCAGAGCTCCCCTGGATGTGGCTGGAGTGCAGCCCAAACTCCAGAAAGTTGTCAGTCTTTGGACGGTAGATTGATGGATTGCAGGTCAGCACCACACTGCCAGACTCATTTCTTAAAGGAACAATTCGCCCCCCAACTCCTCTAAATGGGGCCATAATTTTCAAAATGAACATCGAGCATCATTTTAGGAAGACCTGAGACAAGGCTGTGAGGCCGTGACATCATTGGGAAATATTTACTGAGGTAATAAATCAAGAGAGAAGTGTAGAGGAGGGGCGTCTTTAGCCCTCAAAACAGTTGGGCACTTAGCCCAGACCGCTGTAGGAGGGTCAGATTTTCATAATTTTTGTTGCCTAAAAGCACTTCTTTAGCACATTTTGTTCCTGTGGTTCAGTATTGTGACTGTCACCCCTCACCTCTTTAGCTAGCTGTGCTGTCTCTCCTCTCCAGGACAGTCCTGCTGCCACAATCCAGGTGATAAGATTGAACAACTGCAGTCCTGCTCATTTTAACACACAAGCCTCTTATGAGACCTGCACATTCAATCTGTTATTACAGCTGTTTAGATTAAGATTTCAGCTGCCAAATCACATCATGAAATCAAAAATCATGAAATTTTTGTCTCTCTCACGCTTCGCCTTTGGTAAAATGTAAGAGGAAAGAGTAGTCGCTCACATACTCATACAGTCTCTTTCACTCACACAAACACACACACACGCACAAACTCACACACACACTCTCTCTCCATGATGCTTAGAGGAGTGTGTAGTCAGATTAGCTAAAAATAACATTGTAAAACTGGATTTATACTTTTATTGAGGCTCATGTTTTCTTATTGCCCTGTAACTGTTAATACTCTGCTAATAGCTGCAGAACATTTTTGTTACCTGTCGATGCAGACAAAACAGACATGTCGGCTAATGAGCTTTCAGCTTAGCTTATATTAGCTAGTGAGAGTGATGGTGCGATTTACAGTAACAGCGAGGTGTGTTCTCTGAAGACCTGGCCTGCTTTCTCATTATTTTAAATTTACCTCTCCTCTCCACAGCTGAAGCATTTTGTGTGTTTTAGTTTCTGTGACTGTTGAAGATTCATGGCTGGATAAAAAATATTTGGGGCTAAACCCTCGAATGCCCGGTCTTTTTTTTTTTTTTTTGCTGCCTGCATAATTGCCATCTGCTGGCCATTTGCACTTTAAGTCAATTCTGCATAATAGTAGATGAAAATCCCTGCTTTGAGAAAGTTTTCAAGACCTATGACTGTAAAAGATGAGATGGAATGTACTGACACAGTTTAGCTAGCTAGCGAATTGACTTTGCCCAATTGTGCAAATGTGCACAACTGGGCACAGCATTTTGTTTAACCAGTTTTGAAGAAGTGGTTTGATCAAACTGGCTGTTGGTGGAGTGTCATATTAACCGGAGTCACATGACATTACCTTGGAGGGCTGCCTGCATTTATTTCTCTGCCACCAGGGAGTTATGTTCGTAGTTAAACATCAAGGTGTCTATCCGGGTAGATCAGGACAGAGGAAGTTACCTTCTGAATGAGACAGAATCATTGTCAGTATTATTGCACAATGCCATGTAACTCTTTTTTTCATCTTTGCAAAGTAGCGCTGCCGAAGTAGCACTTCCACAAGTGTCAAACATGTCAAAACGTGTATGCCAAGAAATTACCCGATTGTCCTTTAATGTCTCTGCCCATCTGCCCGCTGTCACATTTGTCAGTGTACAGTATGTCACTCATTAAAAGTAAGTTAAAGTCATCTGATCCTCGGTAATTGAGTAAGTGAGCAGGCTTTTGAAAATTTCATGTCTTTTATTCACATCAAAGAGAGGCAGCTTCAAAGCCACATCCTGTCCAATGACCACTGTCTCTCTGGGAGGAAGGTCCAGACAGGTCATATCCCACTTTTTATCCTTCAGATGTCTCTCAGTCTGTCTGCTCGAGCAATGTGTTGCACTCACTACCATGTCCTGGTAAACAAAAAGGTGGATCAACTATGACTTACAGCTGGTAATCATCATAAGACAAACAATCTCTGATATGATCAAAAACTAGTTATATTTTACAAAAAAAGCACTCTCCCCTCATATCAAATATCACATCACATCATATCACATATCTTACTATAATGTGTCCTTCATGTAAGTACATTCTATTCAGCAAATAAAAAAGTGTGTATATTGGGTTTAGATGGATTTACCCTCCACTACATCCCTGGTTATGAGCATTTCTATGTCTAGACCTACAGAAAAAAGGCACATATCATTCAAGGCCAGGCCTTCAAAACAGCTTTGACAATTGATTCCCACCATGCAGTTATGAGGTGAACCAATAACACAATTCAACAATAAGGCAGTCCAACAAGGCATTTCAAACCAGTGAGGTGTCTTGCCTCTGTGGGTCTATTAGAGCATTTCCTTGTTGTAATTAATCTATCCCATGAAAGACAATGTACAACAGCGTTGGGATAATTCTGTACAGGAACATGATTGGCAATTCAAAGCCTGTAAATGCTTGCTGAGGAGGGGATCAGATGAAGCAAAGCCCAATCCCCTGATCAAAGCCTCATTGATACTGCCTGCAGATTGGCCCTGTAATGATAATTTTGTGATTGGTCCTCAGAGATCCATCACTATTCCATGGAGGTGAGTCAGGACTTTAATATTATGACATTAATAGATAATGTCCATTTTCTCATTGTTTATGTACAGGTTTTATTTTTCTTTTTTTTGTATCACTTTCGTAATCACAAGGTAATAAGAAATGATATAATGATACTGACAAAGGTCCAACCATCATTGGCTTTTGAAGGCTGATACCAAGAGTTTGGACAGAAAACACCAATAGCTGATATTTTGTGATATTTAAAGTCTATAAATGTGAGCATTTTCATGCCAAAGAGATTCCAAGTAGTCAGGTTTCATTTCAGAATTAATTATTTTCAGGATGAAAAAGTTTCCGACTTTCCATTGAAATCTATCATGATAATAATAATAGCTATAATAATGTAATTGACCCATGCAGAGTAATTTTTGCAGGGCTCCACAGCAGACATTTTAAGACAAAATAATTTGCATTTTCATACTGTATATCAAATTTTACAAGTATTACTATACTTCAGCCTGGACATAGCTGAGTGTGACACTGAGGAGAAGTGACTTTGCCTTGAAAACTCTTGATATGAGAGATTCTCTGCAGCACAGGCAGCAACAACCCTCATCCTGACTGCTGGGCCGAGTTAGTATTAATCGGCATGCACTGACAAAAGCTGAAAACAAAATTAAATTTATCAGGTTTCCTCTCTGGTGAATTCATTCATTGAAAAAGCATCAACTTATCATCATTAACGTGCAACAAAGATTACAAATGCATCACGCTCGTACACAGATCTTGTCAGGTACAGAGCGAGATGTGGAGGCCCCTTTTTGCAATTCCCCTTGAATTAGATTTCACTCTTGACTTAATCTCTTTATTCGCGTGGAGAGGGTTTTTTTGTCAAGGAGGTTGTGCATGATGTGGCTTAATCCCTCTGCCTACATGGGCACAGGCAGGCCTTTGATCAGCTCCTGTTTGATGAAAGATATCGACAGACCTCATCTGACACAGCGGACAGCCTGCTGCCGAGCCCCGCCACCTCTTCTCCTGCACTTGTTGAGGCTGATGAGATTAAAAGAGGAAAAGATGGAAGCATCGAATGTCAGGAAACACGGAATAAAAAAGGAAAAAATTTGTCATGGCAGCGGCAGCTAGCTTTGCCTTGACTTGATTTATGAGCACATTCTATTTCCTTTTATTTCCTCTCTCTCTCTCTCTCTCTCTCTCTCTCTCTCTCTCTCTCTCAGCATGCATACACAAGTAATAGAAATGCACAAAAACAGAAATGTGCATACGCATGCCTGCACATAGGCAGACATGTACACACACACACACACATGCACACACACACATCACAGTCCCTGGCACTCGCTGCAGAAGGTTAATAATGATCTCTGGTATGACTTTCTGAGAGGTCAAAGCAGACTCTGACACCAAATAAGAGCTTGGCTTGTGGTTGAAGGCTGGTTCCCAGTGGTTCATTGTACCCTCTGTGGATGGATGACATTTAGAAACACTAATAATGTGCTAATGATGCAGTATTTTCATAGAGCTGCCCCATGCCACCAATGGCAGGTACTGCAGCTTTCTCTTGTTTGCCCTCTGTGAAGAGTCAAACACTTAATCAATGTCCGATTTAACCCAAGACAAAAGGTGGCAAAGCATGAGTTCATATGACTTGACTTACAGCCTGTTTTTCTTGTCACTAAAGTGCAAAGGGGCTGTCTATATTAAAAGTCACTGATGGCAACATAAATTTTTTATCAAGACCCAGGACCAGTTCCATTAACGGCTAGTGACACATTTTGATTTTCAAGGGTGTGTACTTGTTGGCTATCTATCTATCTATCTATCTATCTATCTATCTATCTCTCTATCTCTCTGTCTCTCTGTCTCTTTGTCTCTCTATGATGGTGTTTGTAATCAATAGGACTACCTCTGAAAAACTCATGTACCCCAGTGCAAGATCAAATCCTTCATGAACCTTGTCTCTTCTGTCTGGTGTGCTCTGCACCTTTATTATTCTACTGCTAAAAAATCGACTTATGCCATGGGTGTTTTTACATTTTCTCTCCTTTTCGCCAGACATGTCACATTATGCAAAAAATGTGTATTCGGCACCTACATTTGTCCTTCAGCGTCCCAGATGTGGCTGTTCAGCAGTGTCAGCAGCCTTTCACACTGAAAGTAAAGCCAGGACAACGAGAAGCTTATAGCTGCTCTTTGTTACCCGCTATTGCCATCTGTCTCTATCACAACAGAGATTCAATCTATAGGCGGTAATGAAAGCCTTTACATTTGCTGCTCAAACAGTCAGCATCTGGTCGCTCTTTCCTGGGAAATATCCTCTGCCGCAGTGGAGGTGTTGCGCTTTACATTCGTGGCGTCTTTGGAGTAAACACAAGAAGAGCTAGGTGGTTAGCATGAGCAGTGACATCATTACCATGACTGAGCAGAAACTTAAATCGGCAGAAAATCCAAAGAATAACACGTCACAGTGCTGGACGTGCCCTTTGATTGACAGGTGATCTCTGGGAAGTGCAGTGCAGAAACAGTAATGAGTGATGAGCACCAAAGATTAATGCAAAATAAAACAAGCTCTGATCAGTCTAAGAAAGGTGAGAAAGGTCTAACTGTCTTCATGAAGTTGACAGTCGAGGATTATAACGTGCATATGCATTGTAGCTGCAATCCCAATCCTGTTTTGGCCCCATTCAACTACCAAAGGCAACTTGGAACTCTCCATAACCTGGAACTTGACAGAACCTGTGAGGTTTAGTTTCCTTTTCCCCTGTGTGAAGAACCGACTGTGAAGGGTAGGAAGTGCCACATAAAAATCTTAAAATTTTGGAAGTCTTTCTAAATTTTTTCTGTTTTGCTGTGCACTTGATGCCCGGCTCTGCCAAACTCTGAACATTTTGAAGACACTTTTTTCATTTTTAACAGCTGGGTCGAGATCCTGCAAATAACGGAAAACTTCAGTTAATAGTCAAACCGTAAATCAAATCTAAAACAGTTGTGATGCATCAGGCTATTTAACCTATTTGAACCTCTGCTTGCTGACAGATTATATCAGCCTTCGATGCTCTTTACACACGAGCGTTTTTTCTCCCCAGCGAGCAGAGGGTGGCTTTTCCTTCTCCTGCTTGCCAGTGAGCAGCAGCCCACACCGGCATGCTGCTGCAGTGGCCGCTGCGACGAGCTGCTTTTCCCTTCACCTGTTCGCTTCACTTGGCGACAGCGTCAGCGATCCGGCTGAGTATGTTGTTAGTTAAACAGAACACACAACGCATTCAACGTAGTTATTTTATTCTCTCTGAATCCTGATAAGGCATGACATTCGCATTGTTTTGCTGTTTAGTTTTTGCAGTTTGTTGTTTGGTGCTGGCAGCTTTGTGTTGTAGTGCTCTACAGCGCATGTTTACAGGGCTGTCAAGTTCATTTTGACAGCCCTGCTAGTTCCTGGATCTCAGATATACCATCACCTCCTGAGCAGGGACTAAATCAGGTTCCAGGAACTTTACCTGGAACTGTGTCATTGCCCATGGAACTGATTTCAAAACCCGTGAAATAGCCTTCACAGCACGCCACGCCTCGCTAAGTTCTTAAAGTCGAAAAGGGGCATTTGCTTCCTTATCAGCTGGAACTTGTGTCTCTGCTGGACAAAGATACAACACAACAGAATGACATGAAATATTTGACAGTCTCTTAGCTATATGACAAACACTGATACAGGTCTTGAATATGTAGCCACGTAGTTCATATGCAACACCATGCTTTGAGTTTCTCACACACACACACACACACACAGTGGCCAGAGTGAGTGAGGCTGACGTCTTGTCAGAGCAAGAGGCCCTCCACTGAGAAAATAACCCTACCTCCACCTCTCCCTCGCTCCCATGAATGAAAATGCACTTGAAAGCTATTTTTTCCCAATTTGCTTCTGTTTAAGCAGATTGTCAACTACTGAATACCAAAGCCTGGCTGCCCCCTGACATTATTCATGGTGCAGTGGACCAGGCTTGCACAGTGGAGAAATTAGACATTACTGAAAGAAATTCAAAACAAAGTAC
>OMLF01005401.1:24305-42951 GCA_900302615.1 Holocentrus rufus | reverse complement strand
CTTTGAACCTTTTTTCCCAGCCTCTGGCCTCCCTCTCTTTGTCAGCTCTCCAACAATTCATATTTATGCTAATGTTTTTGACTTTGAACCTCCCGTCATTCATGACCCTCATGCTCTCCCCTCTCACCCACTGTCCACTTTCCATTTACTGCGTCTGCTGCCATGTGACAACGCAGAGCTCCAGTTTTGTCATTTATTTACTTATTCTACTAACAGCGTCTACGGTCCTCTCTAAGACTCAGAAACCTATTTGGAACACATTTGGATTTTTGAAAACACATCAGCCTCAGTTGAAAAAAGAATCATTCCCTTGTTATTTAGTCAGTAGCTTACTGACTGAAGATATCAGAGAGATTTCATCTAATACTAGCGTTGAGTTAATATCTTCCCAGCAGGGTAAACATCCTAATAGACTGTTATTTTGAGGCAGAAACAGCTAGAAGTCACACTGGTCCACTAATCCTCACATTATGGCTCCTAAACTCAATTAGGCCAGCAGTAGTTTCCAAAGTTTCATGAATTACTCTTGAAAGGAAAATGGCAGACTTTCTGCATGATGATGGATAAAGCAAAACCTATATAGAGGGAAAGCTGAACACAACCAATCAGCCACTTCCTGCTGTGAGACAGTTACAGAGTGCAGTACAGTCTTTTAGGCACTGGAGGCAGCGCTGAGCACTTAACAAACAAAGTAGAATATATGGCAGTCGAGAAAATGTATAGCTAAATGGTATATGACTGATTTGATTTCAAATATTTAGTGACTGGACTATTACTGTCATTGTTATATGGTCTGATATATATAATGAAGATATCGATGGTTGTAAATTCAAGCAATTTCAGAGGATTTTCACTAGCATTGAGGCTATGTTGACTGCTGACTGGCTGCATAACCAGAGGGAAAAAAAGCTTTTTTTGAGACTCAGTGAGATTAAGTGAAATTAAAACAAATTTACCATTTATCGTTTAGCCAGAAAAATATTTTTTCTTTTTTTTTCCTTTTGTTTATTCACAATTAGGGGTTTTGTCAAGTAAAGTAACCTTGTAAAGAACCAGCATTTCCCCCAGCAGTCACCACTGTAAATCATTATAGGGGAAACAATGTGGTTGTACAATGCTACTGTATTATTACTGTGACACAGAAAGTCACAATCTATATCATTGGGGATACGGTGGAAGAGCCTGGTGGGAACAAAGGCAAAAGACCCATAATTATGAAAAGCACTGAATCTGTCTTACACACACATACACAGCTGTTCGCCTGGAACTAAGTGGAGCCCAGGAGGAGTGTCAAGTCGGTGCATTTACAAATCAAAATGACAGATGTGTTCACACACCCTTTAACATACAGTGCATGTCCTGTCATGTAGCTCTGTGTGTGAGAGAGAGAGATGCCAAAAAAAAGGCAAAGAGCAAGAGAGTGTGTATTTTTGTATGCGGTGTGCATGCCCTGTGTTTATGTATGTGCATACTTGTGTGTGCATGTGCGTGTGTGTGTGTATGTGTGTGTGTAGACACCCATGCCTCAGGGTACAAAGTGCCATTTTGATATTATGAGCTTCAGTGGATAGCAGTGATTAAATGATCTGTGAGAGAGAAACAGATTGCAGGAAAAAAAAACAGTTGGAAAGAGAGCAACTTAAAGATAGAGAGTGTGAGAGAGGGCTTCTGTTGGAGAGAGAGAGGGAGGGAGAGAGAGAGAGAGAGAGAGAGACTACTGCACTGTATCATGATACATATTGTATTGTGAGGTCCCCCCAACACTAGAGGTAAGACAGGCAGGTTACCTGGTGAAGGTATTGTGGCAGGTGAGTGTCATCTCCTCTTTGTGCCAGCTGCTCCAGAGATGCCAGCAGGGCGGGGCTGGAGATGGGCCCTGTGGTGCAGGTGAACACCGAGACAGATGTAGGCGCTGTAGTGGAGGTTATGGGTTCTGAATTTGAGGTTGCAGGCCCTGTAGTGGAGCTGGGTTCTGCACTGGAAGGTACAGACCCTGTGGTGAGGGTGACAGTTTCTGTTGTCGAGCTAACAGGCCCTGTTATGGAAGTGGAGAGCCTTGTGGTGCAGGCAGCTACTGTAGATGTACTTGTAGCCTGACCGGTTGAGGTGAGGGGTTCAGCATACAGGCTAACTGGCCCTTTGGTGCATGTGGATTGATCTGTGATAGTGGGCTCTGCAGATGAGGTAAGAGGCTCTGTAGAACAGTCGGTGGTTTTTGATATTGCACCTGCGCTCTCTGTTAACTGTGCAGGCGCACTTGTGCTAGCGGGCCTTGTGGTTGACGCTGCAGTCGAAGTAACAGAATCTGTAGGTCCCGTGGTGCAGGTGGGTCCTGGCGTGCAGGTCATGGGCCCTGTGGTGGAGGTGACGGATCCAGTGTTGGAGTTAAGTGAGTCCACCTCAGCCTCAGACTGGCTTTGTTCCACTGGACTGATGGGATATGCTGTTTCGGGACTGGCCACTGGAATGATGGGGGATGTAGGCTCTGGACTGGTCCCGGGGCTGAGGGGATATGGAGTCTCCAGCAAACTGCCTACAGATGGAAAGATAAAGACAGAGGAAAGGAAGAGAGAGAAATGGATGGAGAGGGAGAGGCAGAGAGAGAGAAAGGTCAGGACACAGAAAAGGCTAAAACTAGTTTGCACGGGAACAAAAAATGATTTCATTAGTTGTAATGGAAGCCTGCACACTGGAGTACGACACAGGGTACGAAAAAAAACATCTGGTGGCACTTGACAGTTTGTGGAATTCCATCAGGAAAAATACACACTTCATCAATGAAACATTTTGCTTTCTAAGATGTCACATCTTCCAATGTTGTACCACAGTCACTGGAAATGGCCAGCAAGAATAATTTCACTTTGTTTGTGAGCTGTGTGGTGACTTATCCAGCCCAGCTCTCTCTCGTCTTGTCTTTTGGTGCAGAACTGGAACACTAAAACATGAAGACTTTGCACCAGGCTTCTTTTTTTTCAGAGATATTCCAAGATCTAGGATGCAATTTTCACACTGGACTGAAACAGTTTTATTCATCATAAATGCAACAGTCCCATGAAGAGCCTTGGGTTTATTTACTGTTCTATAGTTTTTGTAAACATGTATTCAAGTATGAAAATCTAAATTACATGGTCTAGACAAGTGCAGTAACAATTGTGAATTAACTCTGTTCGTGAGTGCTGCAAGCTAATATGTCTCTTGTAAGATTATCTCTTGTGGATTTACACTTTTAGAAAACAAAGAGGGTAACTGAGCAAACTCCCCAACTCCCCAGTATTCAATTACCCTGTTCACACAGCTATTAAACAAATGTATTCTCTTAGTAGGTGTATGGAAATTTAATAGCCACTGTGTAATAATAACTTGATATTCAAGAATAATGAAACCTCCCAACGTGCACACACACACTCACAAACATGCAGGTGATTTATGTACACACACATACACTTAAAAATCTGTTCATTGGTTAAACCTTTATGAAGCCATAAATCTCACAGAGGCACCTCCATGTATATCAGCGGTGTGTGTGTGTGTGTGTGTGTTGAAGGCCTCGGGGTAAAAGCATACCGAACACACAGACATAACTTATGGTGCTTAGCTGGTATTTTCGAAATAGCCTGAATACTGTTGGTCCTAGTGATGACGACATCAGAACACAATGGCTGAATGCTTACCAGCTGAAATGCTAATGCAGGTGGGACATGGTACAAGGGACAATGGCCTTGTGTGTGTGTGTGTGTGTGTGTGTGTGTGTGTCTTACCTCAAAGCACCACAGTCTAGAACTGTTCTGATCTTCTCTTTACTCCTCCTCTACCTTTCTCTTCTCCTCGTCCATCCCTCTCTCCTCAGATTCCTCTCCTCTCTTTCACTCTACATCTGGCCTCCTTCTACTACCTGATTTATCCTGTTTCTCTCTCTCTCTCTCTCTCTCTCTCTCTCTCTCTCTCTCCCTCCCTGTTCTCTCGGTCATGTGATCGCGATGACATCAACACTCTCAGTCAGCCTGACCTTAATCTGAAATGCTGACCACTTAACCAACCCCTGAAACACACACACACACACCCACACACACAACATTACAACAATGATACAACCATGAGCTAACAATGAGTAAGCCAGAGCCTGACCAGAGTGTAAACCTGAGCTGCAGTGGAGGCAGAACAGATTTAGACTGAAGATCCACGTTAAAACACCTTCACACATTAGAGCTACTAAAATAGCACTAATGCTCTATAAGTTCAGTCAATATTTGTGAGCATTTGTCAGTATTTGTGCCTCTTAAAAGTCGAAAACACAGAACGAAGTCTGATCTGTGACATAATTAAGAGATGTAACCTGCTGCTTCTTCAATAACAATGAATAATATTTTATGGACTAGTTAGGTTGGCTTCAGAGAGAGAGAGAAAGAGAGAGAGAGAAAGAGACTGTGTGTGTGTGTGTGTGTGTGTGTAAGTCCTACCAGTTTCAGAATAAGAAGAATCAGTCATAGGAGTGTCGGGTGACTGGCAGCGAATCAAACTGCTTGATTCCTCAGATTCTTCCTCCTCTTCATCCTTCATCACCTCATCATTTTCTTCCTCCTCGTCCTCCTCTCTGCTCCTCCCTTTGTATCCCTCCTCCCGCCCTCCTTCGCCGTTGTTGTCGGCGGGGGGTTTCTGGACGAGCTCGCGTCCTTCTGTCTCCTCATTGTGCGAAAGAGAGCGACTTTGCGTGTGTGTGAGCGCCTGTGTCTCGTTGAGGTTTCGGTTCTGGGCGGTGAGAGCTTCAGGGTCACGGAGGTTATCGCAGAGGTCGACCGCGTCCGCCTGACCATGTGACATGACTGGTCCCTCCCTCTCACGCTGACCTGGACATAAAAAACAGTAAAGGATCAGGTAAAAAACAAGGCACCAAGGAGTGTTTTCCTTTTGCCCAAATCATTTTTGGTGGTGCCAATGAGCAGCCAAGATTGGTTATTGATCAGTCATGAACTCCTGTGCACCAAACATGATCAAACAAATAGGACTTCTAAATATGTTTTTATGTTAGAAAAGCATGATGTGCTTCAACAGAGACAAACCCCAAATAAAATGTGACACCACTCCATCCCAACAGAAGCATCATCCGACTGACCTCAATATTTACAGGTCAGGCTGTTAGACTTCACGGCAACTTGAGACAAACCAGACAGATAAACATCGCCCAGCGTCTCTGTTTCTCACAGTAGCAGTTCCTCTATAACAGGTCGCAGCAGACTATTATATCTTATATTTAACTGTCATCTAGTTGCTCTGTAAAAACTGGAAATGGGGTTGCTTCACTTTACATGGTTACTCTTATAATGTTATGTTCTGTTTTGATGACACTTAAAGAGAGATGGGAAGGAATCATGACGGTTCGCTCACTGCCTACTTCTGTCATCATTTCTGAAAATAAATGAGGACACCTCGGCGCTGAAGCTTAATTTGGATGAACATCATTTTCTTCTACTACAAAAACATGCATGAGGCTTTTTTGTTTGAGCAATATATTTGAAGTCTGTCTGATCTCTGCAACGTTGTGTCACGTTTAACTCAGACTGTCAATCTGTAGATCTTCTAAAAACATTTTTTAATGTCTTCTAGGCACAAATTGATGATGAAGGCCTGTGTTTTTAAACGGCCAAGTTAGAAAATGTTGTGGTGCAAAACTGTATTCTGAGTCATGTATATCATGAATGTAATGGATGCATTTGCTTTTTCTAGTAACAATGCACAGCATGTATAAAACGTTGCCTGTTATGGAATTCATTCAAAGTGAGAGAATTATGCCCACAGTACATGAGGTCCACCAGGGGCAGCTTGTTGGGGACCTCATCCCAGCTCTTTTCTTATTGACCTGAGTTACACTTCTTCCCACCCCTTGAATCCTTTTTGACTTTAACACTCACCACCATGATCCATCAGGCTCCACCCTCACTGCCTTTGACCTTTCAGCCTGAAGGTCAGTCCTGCCTAAACACGCCCTCTTCACGCCTGCAGAGATTAGGAGGAGTCAGATAGGAGAGATATAAAGAGGGAGACACAGCAACAGTCAGAGGAAAACAGAATGAGTGACAGAGAACGAGTTTGGCATCATTCCTTAGTTGCTTGTAAAAAAAAAAAAAGAAAAAAAAGTCAAGGACAGACTGAGATATAAAATCCCTTCAGCGCACCGCAGCCCAGACAACATCTTGTACTCAGCTTGAATGACACACAAATAAGAGGTTTTTAATTTGGGGAATTTCAAACAGGTTGATCCTGTGATGTGAAACTTGACTACTGCGGGAAAAATAACAATTGGGAACTCGCAAAACTTGAAAAAGCAATTACCTAGCTCAGTCAGCATTGCACAACACAATGGCTAACAAAGTGTAAATGAACTAAAATAGACTTGCTACCAACCTAACTAAAAGGACACCATGCAGAAGGAGCTGCCATGCATCATCTAGATGCCAACAAGTACAGAAAACCACACCACACACACAAACCACAATACTTGATCAACCTTCCAAGCCTCAAGTCACTCCTGTTTACAAAGTATCCAAATAAATATAACTTTAGCAGTGCATGACAACAAAGACATGAGAGATGCAGGACCAAAACCAAAACATATCACAGATATTACAAGCACAAATTATTAAAGTTGATATATATAATGGAGAAAGAGAAAGAGAGAGAGAGAGAGAGAGAGAGAGAGAGAGAGAGAGAGAGAAACACTTCATAACTCATGTCAGCAACAGCAATAAATTGTTAATTTACTGTGGACGGATTTATGGATTTATGAGATGGGGAGGAAGAGAGAGTCACAGAGTAACTATTTACAATGTGAAGCTGGTGTAAAAGGACGGGTTATGATAGGCACAGCAATATATTCTGCACTAGCATCAAAATAGACACACATACAAACACACACAATACATGAACAGTAACCTTTGTGACAAGGTAACATTGACTCTGATTCACTCCTGGCCACTGCACGCCTGGCCTTGAACCATACCAACTCTAATTTTAACCATAAAATAAAACTGTCCCTAATTAGGTTCACAAAGCGGTCCTCGTAAGTGAAAGCTTTTCTGAGTATTTGAGTTTTTTCTTGAAGGACCCCACAAGATGGTAAAAACCGTATCTCACACACACATTCAGGCTAATGAAAGGCTATCCCAAGGGACCAATGGTGTCCTGGTTTTCTCCAGCAATAAGCTAATTGTTCCTCCTGTAACCCTGTATAGCACCTTCTGAGACTTGAAAAAAGACCATTATGTGTGTGTGTGTGTGTGTGTGTGTGTGTGTGTGTGTGTGAATCAATCTTTACCCCAACGCCCCAATGTCTTTTAATGACAAGTGGCGACATGCAGAAGTGGTCCAAAAGACAAACACAGTCCAATGAAAATAGCAGAACTGAGGCCTGGTCTCTCCAACAGGAGAAAACAACCTATGGGATGATGTAACTACCTTATTTTTAGTTGTAACAACCTGTTAATATCTTAATAGGAGACAATGCCTGGTATATTAACGCTGCATCTACCCATGGGAGACAAAAGCATATAAACCCTAGTTATGAGCTTAGATAGAATGATATTAACTTGGTTTTAACGTACAAATATAACAAAGTATGGGATGACAGATTGATCTGGGCTCTAATTACTCTAAGCTCTGCATGTCCCAATGGAAGATGAAACAGTCCCAGGCCAAAACAAACAACTTCTACCTGGGGCTTATGCAACAGCGACCTACAGATTACACACAGGTGTTGTTTAGATGACATTTCCCCAAGGTCTGTGAGTGAGTGAGAGTGCGTGCGTGTGCATGCATGCATGTGTGTTTGTGTGTGTGTGTGTGTGTGCGCTGTAACTGCCCAACCCCTCTCTCCCGCTTTGTAAATGTCCTTGTTCTTTCAAACTATCCTTTCTACTACCTCCCCTCTCCCCAGAGCCGTCCATCCACACAGCCATCCATCCTCTCCTGCCTTTGTGTCTGTGTGTTTGTCTGCGCACCACTCCACAGGGGAGCATGAATAATAAAAGACAGGGAGACAGAAAGATGAACAGCAAGAGAAACACAGCCAGGAACAACACAGCACTGCACAGACAAAAACAGGTAGACAGAAAGAGACAGGTGGACAGACACTCACTATGATAACTATGAGAGGCAAACTGACAGGCAGTTCACATAAACACTGCCTGAAAAACAGTGATACTAAAAATATAGTCACAACCAAAGTATGTATGGTCGTCATTAACTTACTGGTATCACCACTCATTCATAATTTTATAACAGTATTCATGTTATAATAGTTCTATCAAGCTTCGTGGGTAACGTTATTTATGGTAAAATATATTGAGAAATGTATGGTTTTGATGGGACACACACACACGACTGCTGGCAGTTTATCGAGAGATGATCTAATAGGTTTATCCCTTTCGCCGTAACAATCATAAAACAGTGATTCCCTTAACGTTAACTGTCAGTTAGCTGACGGCTAGCTAGCTGACTAGGTTTTTAGGAGATTAGCTTGGTCGCTAACATCAACATTTCTAATACAAACGTGTGTCCTGTCGGCTTCTTGAGATGCTTGTTTTATTGCATCAAATAGCTGGGAAACACGGAGATGCAATAACTGGGTAGAAAACATAGTACAAGCTAAGAACGCTAACGCTGTATGTTGCTGCTGCTAGCTAACGTCAGCTAGCCCCCTGTAGTACTCAGACACATCTGGCCAGCTCACCGTGCAGAAAACCTTTCATTTGCTCTAAAGGCAAAACACTTGAAATTATGCAAGACATTACCTTTACAAGATACACCCAAATGGCACGTACCGTTTTGCGGGCTGGTTAGCCTAATTGGGAAGTCGTCCTTGTTGCTTCTGACACCAACGACTGATGGTGATGTTGTGATCAATGTTACCTACAGCCAGACAGGGGTCGTTGTTACCTCTGTCACGGGACCTGCCTGAAGACACGGCGGCCCTCTGCACAAAACAGCGCTCATGTCGCCACCTTGTGGTGCTATGCTGTCAGTACGAGTGTGTGTCAGTACGGAAAAGCATTAGGGCCATTTGAAAAAAAAAACGAGATTGATGTCTAAAGTCGAAGAAAAAATTTAGTATACTGAGGCTTTGAGTGGAAAAAAAACAGAACAGACGTCTTACTGTTTCCCTCAGACTTCTGTGATTAATCTCAGAACTTATTTTTTTCCATAAGTGGGCCTAATGCTCTTCCCAATCAATGGACTGCTCACACAGTGCAATTTGTAGATCTGTGAGAGACAAAAGCACTTCCACAGGGAGAATACTGGAATCACTGAAATCAGTGCTTTGTTATCTGGGAATCCAACACACATTTCAAAACTACTGTACCAGAGCTTAGTGTATTATTTAGCATTACATTGTAGATGTGGAAAACTAGCAATCTTGGCTTGCAGTTTCAACTTGGTGACACAGAGACCTTTAAGCCCCTTAATCATTCTTAAAAAAAATGCTGACACATACTGTATCTCCAATGGAGGACAGGTATCACAAAAATCAAATCTACCAAGTGTATTTTAAAGTATAATAATTTATTTCAGAATCTTTTTAATATATATGTATTATTCCAATACATACTTTTCTTGTGAAACTGTGTAAAAGAACCTTTCACAACCCCAACTATTTTGAAATGCAAAGGCATAATGACACAGCAACCAGAGTGATGATCTGGTTTTTACTTTAGGCAACCTGGAATCAAGCCAGTAGATTTGGTCTCACCAAGACCCAGACTCATTAACATAGAACAGTTCTCTTGCGGTGTCAGGACACACAAAGACAGACTTGAGGCTCACGTGACCACCCAAACCAGTTAACAAATCTCTGATTTCATAATTTGTTATAAATTACTATCATCAGACGAAGAGCTTGTGTTCTATAAAACAAGTAAGCCTGTCTATCACTGAAACACTACACACACACAAACAATATACAAAAATATACAAGCCATGAAGGTATTCAGTGACAACCCTACATTCACTTCATTTCATGCAGATGCAGTGACAGTCCTTGCTGCATATTTGTTGCGTCCAAGAAGCCCATTTGGAAAACCCTGTAGTACCAACTCTCGTATAAGGGACTTCCACAATAAGGTTCACCATATGTTGCATTACCAAAACTCCAGCATTAGCATTACAACTTCAGAATTCATAAAGCAAATAATTTACATACCAGATGCAACAAGATTTGCATGACCTGACCACTATCGCATAGGACTTTGTTTGTTGCCATCACTTCAGTATGACCTTTATTTTACAGGAATCCAACATTTGCATTTCACAAATATTTTTTTTTGAAGTGAGGGCCCATATAAAAGCATTTTTTCTACGAGTTTATGTCTGCAGATGAGCATCCAAACTCTTTTACATCCATTCAATCACTCCAAACAATGTCCACAAATGCATGAAAACACTTAAAAAGTCCATTTCATTCCATTGTGTTCGTTTCATATATTTTTCTTATGGCTGGTTTTCGTATGTGTAGATGGACATCTTTTGTAGGCATTCTATTGCTTATGCGTGTACTCCATGTACACATTGATTATATTATATTATGTTATATTATATTAGTGTGTTTTTTGGTGTATGATGTCTGTAATTTTATGCACATAATTTATACATGTCCATGTTCTAGGCCCAGCCCTCCCTCTGTGTGTTCTCCAGGATCTCCTCGTAAAGCCAGCTCTGTGTGAACTCCTGGCTCTTCTCCATCAGCTGGAACAGCTGACGGTACTCCTCTGGATACACATGGCCTGTCAGTATGTCCTCTGGCATGCCCATCTCTGATAACAGTTTACTGCCGCTGTCCGGAGACCAGAGACTGAAGAGGCCAGGGACGGAGAGAAGGAGATGTAGAGGAAAGGAGAAGAGAGCAAGAGAATGTTTTAATTGGAACAGCCTACAGCATAGACCTGTCTGTATGTCTTCTTATGGGAACAACTGTTTGATGCAACCTGTGTACATGTGGGCTGGATACAGGTGTGCATGCACAGCCTGCCTCAGCTGTGTGTTTCATACTTACTTGAGCCTGTCGATGAGCTTGACTTTCCTCTTGGCCAGACACTGTTTGACCATCATCACCAGAGTGGTGGCGTTGGAAGGAGTCAGGCCTGAAGAGAACAGATCGGCTCGTGGACGCAGACGCACCAGGCACAGGTGATCGTTGGGAAGCTATGACAAGAAAGCAAAGGAGTGAGAGAGAGGTGTGATACTGCACGAAATATACAAATCTCATTTATATTCTTAGCATTATTCAATTTGCTGTCGTCCTTACCTTGCCTTTGGAAACAGGCACAGTTTGTCTTGAAGACGTCACAAAGGATTCCCAGGGTTCCTGTACATACAGAGGAAAAGGTCAACTATGAGCAGACACAGAGGAAAGCTTCAATGGAGATTTGATCACAGACAAGTGGTGTCCAAAAAAAAAAAAAAAAAACACATTGTCTCAATTAATATCTTATTTCTTAGAGTCAAGACAATTTATTTGTATAGCCCGATATCACAAATTACAATAGGTTACAGGTTGGGAGACTTTCCGGTCTTAGGCTATAAATGTGTCTAAAAAAAGACAATGTGGGTGGCAAAACATTCTCATGACCACCAAAACACGCTTCACCCCTCCCCCTCCCAGCGTACCTTGTGCAGTAGTTCGATATCACAGGCCATCTGCCAGAGCACGCTGAAGGCTCTGTAGCGCATCATGTTGCCTGGGCGAGACACCATTTTCTGATGGACAAAATAATGATATTAATGTGTTGGACAAAGATAACACTCACATTATGAGATTATCCAGTCAGTTTAGCCAACCAGACACTAGTCTGACCCAGCATCAAACAGAAATGCTGTTGCTAGCATGAATTTGTTAAACACTGATGGTTAAACTTATGTCTACAATTAACAGAGCTGTAGCAGTAATAAGATATAGAGTTTCTTCTAGTTCTCTTCTTAACAATGAAGAGCCTGAGTTGCAATCCTATCTAAAAACGGATCTTCAAACACACATCTTTTCCCTTGCTCTTACCATGTACTCCTTTTCGCTGATGAAGAGGTTGAGCTCTACTCGTCCATATCTGTAGACGGACAGTCGTTCGAACAGAGCGTACACCATCTTCAGCAGCATGCCACGCTCATTTCGCTGGGGCAGGATCCCCACCACCTTCACTGGGATGTCTAGACACACACACACACACAGGGAGGGTAGTGTAAAAACAATGCATAGTGTTCATTCTTTTAGTATTCAACAACCTGTGATTATAGTGTAGTGCAGGAATGCACACCGAAACTAATGAGGCACCAACTCGAAAAAAGTGTAAACAGAAAACAAAAAAATGAGTCAAACTACAGGTCTGATGCAAAATGGCACATTTACTACTATAATGCCAACGTTTCGTGTGTGCATGTGACCCATTTTTTCATCTGACAACCAGTAATTACCAACGACAACTTGCAAGCCGTTCATAACTTTACAACATTTATTGCTTATAACAGAGCAGTTTAAATACAGGCAGAGAAGGCTGCATGTTTTTTTTGTGCTTGGTCGCAGTTTCATTATTGTTGATGAGGCAATCAAGCTAACAGTTGTCACTTTATATGTGTGTGTGTTTTCCTCACCATCAGTCCAGCTGGCTTCTGATATTCCCAGGTCAGTGAAGAGCTTGTTGGTGAACATGACAGGGGGTCTGAGGTGTCCACTGCCGATGGGGTCCAGCTTAAAGTAGTCACAGTGGACCACTTCTAACCGACCATCAAGTTCGCCCTCCAACTCCTGAGACATCAAACATTATTCCATTAGTATCAATACAAATGGGTACCCGTTTTGTTAAATTGGACTACTTCTGGGTGACTGTCCACATGAACCTTCAAAACCCTACATGAAAAAATAAATCATTTAATGAAGCAATAACATCTGACAAGTGCATTCTGTATTCTGCAATTATACGTGTGATAGTCATGTGGCAGCTACTATCAGTATCACCAATGCAGAGACGAACATACTTTGGATATTACATTATCTCCAGTCAAGTATATATAGGAATGAAATAGAAGAAACGATTAAAATAGCCAACTAGCTCCATAGTAATTTAAACAACATAACATAAATGTGTAAGAAAGTTCCCCTCAGACTTGTTCAGCAAAAAGAGGCTATGGTAGAAAGTAATGGATATGTGTGGCATGCATTCCAGCACGATCAAAGAACTATTCAGGCAAGTGTATCTATTATCAGAAAAATATTTGCACATCTGCTTTACCATTTAACATATTTAGTGCCACACATTTCATTTCTACATACTGTTGACTGAAAGACACATTCCATGAAAAATTAAATTAGGAGTACACATTTCTTTTATAGTCATACAATTTAATTCCTTTCTTAAAGGAGTTCTCTTTGCCATCTGGTTGGCACATAAGGTCAGCCAGGTCGCGAGCCTGATGGGACCAAGTAAGAGTATCTGACTCGAGGGTGCTTCACTGGGGGTCAAATCCAGCACCTCTCTAGTTGGGGGAAGACCACACCAAGCACTAGGCCATCCTGCCATCTGAACACACACAGGCTTTTGTAACTCCAGGCTTATAGGACCATGATTATGAAAATCCTCCAAAATTATGACTTGGTTGGGTTTACTGTAGGCTTTGACATAAGTTAGAGAATAGAAGGTCAATGAAATGCCCATATTAACATTATGCAAATGCATGTTAGGCTGTTTCCCTGTGTGTGTGTGTGTGTGTGTGTGTGTGTGTGTGTGTATTACCTGGAGATCATTTAGGAAAGATTTGTCCCCCTCTAGAGCCACAACTCTCTGAGCTCCAGCATTCAGCAGTGTTCGCGTCAGCACACCGGGGCCTGACAGAGACAAACACAAATCGAAAACTTCTATTCCTTTCCCAATAGCACCCGGTCATCAAAAAATGTCTAGAATGGCAATATTAGCACCCATGTAGCTGAAACGTACAAAAACAAAACAAAAAAGGCAACAAAAAGAATGGCTTTCTTTGCGTATCTCTCTTTCTCACACACACCTGGGTTACATTCAAAGATGGCAGCCTTGCTGTCCTCCAAGTCGGGTCCTAGGTGCTGTGCTACCAGGTTAGCCAGGTTTGGGTCTACTATAAAGTGTCTCATTGTTTTGCAGGCCTGAGCCCGGCGGACGTTCTCTTCTACTTCCCCAATGTCCAGAAAGTCAAACCGGCACATAGGACGACACTGGCCCTGGAGACAGAAAGACACACACACACACACACACACACACACACACACACACACACACAGGCAAAACAAACCGACAGCACAGTTGAAATAAGTTCTACATGTTATCTAGTTGTAGATAACATGCACAGTTGCAGATTTGGATGTGTGCATTACTGTTTGTTCATCTTATCAAGACCTCAGCTCTAATTGGCACAATGACAATTATTACATGTTTATTAATGAGGCAGAAAAAACTGAAACAACAGAAAGATTGTAACTTACTTGCACAGGCAAATTGATTTGTTATTGATATCATGATGAGATTAGACATCATACATTGTACATGATATGGCACAAGTGTCTTTTCCTGGTTTTAGAGGCTGCATTACAGTAAACAGATGCAATTTTCTGAACTAATTAAACTGTTCTAACTGTTCTATTTGCCTCTATCAAGGGTCATCATGTCAAATGACTGGTTATCATAAGCCATTGTGGACTAGTAGAAAATATCTGATCTGTGCAAATGTACTATCAAGCAGAGTGTGACACAGCAGCCTACCTGCACAGCCACAGCAGACAGGTTCCTGTGTGTGAGGGCTGGGGCAGGTGAGGTCCTGTCACCCCGGGGCTGCTGAGGGTTGTGGCCTAGTGTGGGCCGACCTGGACCCGAGGACAGAGAGTCGAGACTGTAGGCCCTACGCTGGAGCATGGGGGCCCCAGGAGCACAGGGCCCAGAGGGGGGCACAGGAGCCAACACTGCCTGACGCAAACAGGCTCTACTGCTGCGTGTGTGGCAACAAGCTGAGCGCATCGCCAACACCACCAGCCTGCAAATCTGGGTCGACATGACGGACCGATGGATGGGTGGACGGACGAATAGAAGAAGGAAAGGGAGGGATGGAAAGAGGAAGGACGGGGAAGTTGAGGGACCACTTCAAGAGGTCACTGCCTGCAGGGAAAAAGGAAAAGAAATGATATCAGCAATGAACAATAACTTACTGTCAGAAACAGATTATTCAGTGACATAAAATTCTACTCAGACTCATAATATCATTCTCAAGAAAATCTCAATAATAACTGCATTAGTACCTAGCCCAATATAAGCTATTGCCTGAATAGTATGTAAAATGTCGATAAATACAAAGACTAGATTATTTATATTTGCTGATTTAAGGTTAATGTTGTCTTTTTACTAAAATATCTGTGGCATGCACGTTCCAAACTCCGTACACAATGTTCTGCATGCACGTGGGCAAATCACATCAAACTACTTCTCCTTGGCAGTTACTTTACATAATGTCACTGTCTTCGTTCAACCTCTACAAGAATTAAGATGACAATTAAGATGACAGCATTCCAACTCCTACACTGTTTCAAATTAACGTGATTTAGACTGAGACGCTTTAAACCTCACGTTATTAGCCAGACAGGTGGCTAGCTAAAAGCTAATGTTATTTAAGCCGATATGTAACGCATGCGAACATGTTCGATTTCGAGTCAACGGATGACAGTCGGACGGACATACCTTGTTTCGGATGTTCTAATATATCCAGAATTGTCCAAAGCAATCAATTCATGTTGGGGGTTCGCCGTCTGTTAGTGGATAAAACTCGGTGACATTGACCGTGCTGCATCTTGACCCTACGCAAGCTGTTTAGCTTTTCTCGTGTTGGTGGATGGGCAGGCTCATGTGGATTTCGTCATTTTCATGCGACTACTGGCCCATATTGACGGGCACCGGTGAGACCCAATAAAAACCTTCAGTGACCAAGCCCACGCCCACCTATAGCAATTTAAATGGATTACTATGCGGAAGTTTATTGAGCTATCTTGCTTGTGCAAACAAAATACATGAAATCTCCAAAGCATTATTAGGAAAAATACGAAATAACGTTTCCTCTAAACCAGTCATTCAAAATGAAATATCTGGTGTAATGCATGTTGTCTGCAAGCGGTTTCAGCTAGTTGCAAAGCTAGTTCTGTTGTCAGCACAGGTGGTTAGCATATTAGCATATCGGTGCTACGGAAGTGACCGAGCGAGAGCTGTCAAAAGCGCACGCTGTCTGATATCTCCTTGTCATTCCGACTTTGCATCCGTGTGCGGAGTAACAAAGAGACCCTGTACCTTGCTCCTGAACGACCGACTCGTTTGCTGTCACAATGGCGAGTATTGCAACATCTTCCAGCAGGCCTTACCACATCGTTATTTTTGGAGCTTCGGGTTTTACGGGACAGTTCGTCGTGGAGGAGGTGGCCCGAACTGTGTCCGAGGGTCCGAGAGGGAACCTGAAATGGGCCGTGGCCGGCAGGAGCAGGCAGAAGCTGGAAAAAGTTCTGGAGCAGGCCGCCGCAACCCTCAGTATGTACTTTATTATGATATTCCCTTTATATGTGAATAGTCTAATCAGTTTTTCATGCATTACACAAGGTGTACTTGGGCGTCTCTTGCAGGTAACGGCAAATGCTCATCGAGAACACTGAAACTGGTTAAGCGCATATTTAATCCGATCTGTCAAGAATCAATGATATTTCTGAAGCGGGGTTAATTACGTGGTGTTAGGTTCAAGATGAGTTGGCTACTAACTGTAATATACTTAATCAAAACAGGCTTAACCAGCGGAGATGATGATTAATAAGCATGATGGTTGCAAGCCTTTGCACAACACTCCAAAGTACACAAATAAATTAGAACAGTTTGAGATCGCTCTTTCTAATGAATCAGTGTGTGCGCTAATATGTCAGCATCATCAATACATTTCACTCCTTTGCGAATTAGATCATTGTGGAAAAAATACTTGCTAGTAAATTTCAGAGTTGACCCATTGTATCTATGCAACAGTCAAAACATGGAAAATGAAGACCGTCACTAGGGGTAGATTAAGAGCGGGGAGCATTTGTGCTGTCATGTTAGTAAAGAGAGTTTCCAGAGGATTAGTTGGTGATTGTTCCCCTCTCTTTGGCTCTCTCTTCAGGGAGCATGCAACAGCTGATGGAACATACCCGCTCACTTTACAATCCCCAGCCATGTCAGGACCATGCAGTCTTTTGCCTGCCAGTCAGTCAGCTTGTCCAGTCTTACTGTACATGTAATGAGTGCTGAGGACTGTAGTTCATTGTCAATTTAAACAGGGATTTACTCTCCAGAGCCTAAAAAACAGGCACAGCTGCACCATTCAGAACATTTTGTTACCTTGCACTTTTTTCCTTTTTACAAGATGTTTCATCTAACACAAGTGTCTTCTGGGAGTGTTGCTCATGTTTTTTTTAAACCTTTATTTACCTGCTTCCTATTATATATACTGTATGCACAGTTTCACATATTCATACCTGGGAGCTGTCCAGTATTTACAGAGGGAGGAGTGACTAATTTGCTCCCCGTGTCCAGATTTCCCTTTAATGGACTTTAGCAGGTGACCCTCATGTCACAAGCCTGCTTCTCTAACAAATACATCACCACTGGCCCAGCTCCACAGATAACACTGCTATGACAGTGATAGTGTTTTATCTTCATTCGCTGTGTGTCCGCAGTCCTAGAGGTGTGACCACTTGCTCTCTGTGATTGTGAAATATTTCGCAGAAACATTTTATGTTTGTAATTACAGCTGCAAATTCTTACAGCCCTGACATAATTTTTGTCTTTTTCCTGGCTAGTTCATATACTATTGCAGTGAAATTGTTTGTGATGCTGTAGTTAATATGGTAGACTGAGGCTGCCTTGTTGCAGTTTATGGCCTCAGACCTGGTGGCCTGACCAATTAAGTTGTTATGGCTGTAGATTTGGTTAATAACTATATCTGAGGCTTCCAAGGCCTTTTATGTTGAACATTCAAATCAAATAACGGTTAATTAAGGTCAGATTTCCCTATGCTTATAAAGCACACGGACCTGAAGACATTTATAGCTAATGTACTGCTTTGCATCTTCAGTTATTAGGTGACATGATGCTGGGTGTCATGCTTCTGTACTGACCATGACTTCATACTAAACAAACAGAGCAGGTAATGCTGTACCATGAACACTATTCATCTCCTATGAATAGTGATGACAGCTGTCATAAAGCTCAGTAGACACTTTTAAGGGGGAACACTTGGACCTACTCTTATAAAGTGTGTGTGTGTGTGTGTGTGTGTGTGTGTGTGTGTGTGTGTGTGTGTGTGCAGGTAAGCCCGAGCTCAGGACAGGGGTGGACATCATTGTAGCAGATGTGGGAGAACCAGACTCCCTGGCAGCCATGTGCAAACAGGCAGTGATTGTTCTCAACTGTGTGGGGCCTGTAAGTAGAAAACTACACACACACACACACACACACACACACACAAACACACTTATGCACACAAGTCAGTCAGTCAGTAGAGTCAGAGTGTTGAAGTAGTTACATATACTCACACATACTACTACATACTCAAATACTTTATGATTTTTCAACAATCAAAACTACAGTGC
>OMLF01005401.1:9744-22790 GCA_900302615.1 Holocentrus rufus | reverse complement strand
TCTGTGTGTCTTTTAATGTGTGTGCACATGTGGACATGCATGCACAAACAGCATGAGCGCAGTCATATGTTGGAGATTACATGTGTGCATGGGATGGGTGCATGTGCATGTGTGTGTGTGTGCGTGTGTGCATGTGTGTGTGTGTGTGTTGCTCTACACTCCACTAGCTCCACTAGTGGGAAGGGCTGGGCAATATGAACAAAATCAAATGTTATGACATCTTGACAGAATTCTTCAGTATCAATATTGTGACGATGGATGACTATTGGTGCTTTCACAAGATATTTACATACAAGAGAGTTTTGATAAACAATCACAGTAATATGGATATTATGACCAAACAGGTAGAGGAAGATAATAGAACAGCTGCAACAGTCTAATAATCGCAGAAAATTGTGTCCCTTTATTGTAATGCAGCCTTTAAAACCAGGAAAATAATATAACAACTTAATATCCAAAATCCCAGGTGATATCTTGTTTCATTTCATGATATTGAAACATGACTCAGCCCTACCAAACCTGTCTTACAATGTAAACAAGACAGAGGAATTATATTGAGGTTACTCCCTTCACTTAGCACCACCTTTTCTTCTGCATGACATTCCTGAGTATCTTAAAGCTGCCAAGTCTGTATTTACTTAAAACAGTTTTATCCCAGGACCTTGCCTTGTTGTTGCACAGCAGATGTCCTGACACTGGGCTCTGCTGTTGTTTGTGTACACGTTAAATGGGAGGCTTGCTGAGTGTCATGCAGTAGCCTATTAAAGGAACTTATCACTCGCTTGGCTGTGTGACAACACTTTTCCCTCTCGCCATTCATTCAAAGGGCCAGTCCATGTTAGACGCTTCATCTTGTTGGAACACAGACAATGTTGAGAAAGCTTAAAGGAATAATTCACCCAAAAGTTTAAATTTTGTTGTCATGTCCTCATCCTCATGTCAGTCAAAATACCATTGAAGCTTGTTTAGCAGCGTTAAGCACAGTGGGTAACACTGCTCCATCTCTGCCTTCTCCTGCCCCAAAAAGGGAAAAAAATAAACATAAAATAAAATTATTCAATATCTGTGGGTCCAAAAGTCCAATACTTACCCCAGCCTTGTACAAAAGACCTCAAGTTTTGAGTTCGTAGTCCAGCTCTGATGAAGGGCCATGGAGCAGCATGAGCAAACTTGCTGTGTTTAATGTGAATATACAAACTTCACTGTTTCAGCTGACATGAAGGTAAATGGATAATGGTCATGACGTTTAATTTTCAAGTGAGTTATTCATTTAACATGAGATTTGCATGTATTTTGAGATTGAGATGTCTTCGTCCCTCCGTTGTTCCTTGTGCACGTAAAGTTTTTCTAAAAGCTGCAGAAGACCCCCCACCACCTTTGTCGCATCAGGACAGAAGTTATCTCAGGTCACAGGGGCCTCGGGGAGTACTGGCCTCCCGGCTAGATAACTTTGTAAAAAAATTGCTGTTTTGTATAATTGTTGCCAATCATGAACACTGGCTCTTAGTCAGATTTATGAGCTACACGTTTTCATGATCTGTCTTCTTGAGCCAAAAACTGATGTGGTTTGATGTATTGGAAAATTATTGTTTAAAAATGGCATTAAGACTGAACAGTTGTATATGTGACTGTCTGTGTTTGTGTGTCTAGTTTTTGGAGGGCATGCAGCTGAACTACAGCAAGCAGGCCGCTGACAGGAGCGTTTACATCATCGGGAGCTGTGGCTTTGACTCCATACCTGCCGACATGGGAGTCCTCTACACCAGGGACCAGTTCAGGGGTATGGACGTGTACACACACACACACACACGCACACCCGCACACACCCAGCGGAAGTATTAAAATGAAACCGTCCTACACATGCAGACGTTGGTACTGACGTGCACACACTGGCCCTCACTCTCTCTCCGCTGCTGTAATTGAATCGTTCATGTCATGTGAGGGTTCACGGCCTCAGCCAAAACTTGTTTGGATGAAAGCTTGATGTGTGTGTGTGTGTCCACAGGGACACTGACAGCAGTGGAGAGCTTCCTGACAGCCAGCTCTGGGCCTGAGGTATGTAACTATATTACCTATAAGTACATGCACTGGACAAGCGTAGGCGTCTTGTTCTTGAAGTCTGTGGCTCTTAAATCTAATTCTCCTGCACCTTGAACTTTCTTGTTTTCCTCATTGCCGTCCCTGCTTGCAGCATCCTTGCAATTTCTTCTCTACCTCCTACTTTAATTCCTGTCTTCATATACCTACATACTACTTGTCCTTATCTCAGTGTCTCCCTATCCCTCCTGTCCCCCCATGCTGTTGCTGCTTGCCATCATTCCTTCCTCCATCATAATCTGTCTTGTCTTTGTGTGTGTGTGTGTGTGTCTCTCTGTGTGTCTCTTGTCTGTCTCCCTCTGGCAGGGCGGTTGCATCCACGATGGCACTTGGCAGTCAGCCGTCTATGGTTTCGCCGACAGCGGGAAGCTCCGGAGCCTCAGGAGGAAGTTTAACCACAAGCCCCTCCCTGTCGTGGGCTCCAAGATCAAACGCAGGTAATGTGATGAGGCAGGAAGGGAGATTGAGCTCCTCTGAACAAATCAAACACTTTCACTTGTTGTCAAACATACCGCCAATGTGACTTCCTCTGTGTAAAGATATTTCTATATACTACAAAACTCCATATAAGCCACATATAATATTAATATAAAAAAAATTCTAAACACATTTTGAAGCCACCATGTCATTACGAGTGGCCTCCTATCATACCAGCAGTCATACCAGCAGGGTTATATCTGGATCTGGAACAGGTTTCACATGGGTTACAAACGAAACATTTGAAAAACTGATAATCATGTACAGTTTCTTACTTCAACTGTGTACATCAGCGCTCCTCTCCATTTTCACACATGTTGTGGTGTGTGTATGTGTGTGTGTGTGTCTAGGGGTGCCCTGTTCTACAGTAATGAGATCCAGCAGTATGCGATGCCCTTCATGGGAGCTGACCCCTCTGTAGTGAAGAGAACCCAGCGCTTCCTGGTGGAGGAACATGACGCCACACCAGTCAGTCTCTATCCTCCTCTTCTTTCCTCTCATCATTTTTTTCCACTCTTTCATTACTTCACTCTTTCCCTAGTTTTTAACTTGTCATGTTGTGGATGAGCAACAAAGGGGGCACCAGTCTGAAATGTAAGGTCAAATTTAAGTGTACAGTTAAAATATGGGGGTATGATTAAGGATCTTGGGTTTTTGGACAGTCAAATCCAGCAATTCAAATTTCAATTAAATGCTACATTCTGATTCTTTAAGTACCAATTCTTACTTGCGGCTTTTGCTGCACGTCATCCCCTCTCTCTCCCCCATCTTTTCTGTCTGTGTTTACTGTCAAAGCAGAAGTAAAGCAGAAGTGCCAAAAAAAAGAAATCTTCAAATAAAATACTGCATTGCTAAAATATGAGGGTATAAGAGCAAAAATGAACATGTAAAAAGAAAAACAGAATCCCTTCTTCCTTTTTTGTCCTTATTTGCCTTTTAATGCAATATGAGCCATTTCTGAGAAAGCATTTCAAAAATCCACTGTGTCATCAGTGATGTGGGGAAAACCCCAGAACTGTGATTCACAGCCACATTACATCAATCTGTGTTCAAACTGAGTTTAGAAATCAAATCCGTTCCAGTCTAATGGAGTTAGTGGATGAAATCCATACATATTTTTAATTGGGATGAGGTTGGAGAAAATGAAGGAACGCTCACTTTAGAATGTGAACTGGCTTATTGACATCGTTGTGTGGAAGCAGAAGGAACAGGGTGTGTGATGCCTTTCCACTCCCAGGCTCTTTCATATCTTCTATATGAAACCTTTGACTGTGTTGTGTTTAGTGTGGTTTCATCTCCTTATAAACACTCCAAAGTTTATTATGGGACATAAGCAATATGCAGTGTGTAACACAATGTATGTATGTATCCACACAGCTGTGTTAGTATTTTTCTACCTGGTTGTACAGATTAGATCTCGTCTGCTACTTGTTGTCTGAAAAGGGAAAAATTAGACTCAGCTTGGCTGCTTTATTTAAACGATGAGAAGATTACATCTGTGCCACAAAATGCTAAGAATTAGATCATGTCTCCCGGTGTGGATCCAGTTTACTGAATGTCTGCCACAATGCCCAGTAACATTCATTTACAGAACAGATTGTGAACATGATGTAGATGATGGTGTGATCACATTAAAGAAGTATTCACACTCCGTGCCATTTGGTTTATAGATGCAGTACTGTCATAGTAAGAAGAACCTCCTGTTGATTGTAATGTTATTGCATCAATATAAAAATATTATTTCAAGAACTGAAATAGTCAAAATGTTGGGAAGAGGACACTTTAATATTTACAAATTGATGGACTGCCTAAGCGCCGTAGTCTGTGTTTTGAAATATATTGCAGTGAATCTAAATATGAAGTTTGCTTATGGTTCATATTGAAGCAAGACAACATTAAACCTTTTCACATTGCTCTTGTTTAAGCCCTGGGCTATCCTTAGCCCCGCTGTCTATATTCAACACTTGGTGATAATAATATATCTGCACAGCACGAACTCATCTCATGCTTGTATCTCTAGGTCCAGTATGGGGCGTATGCAGGAGTCGGAGGCATTGGCAACATTTTCAAGTTGATCTTTGCTGGCCTGATGTTCTGGCTCCTGGTCAAGTTCAGTTTGGGACGCAGCCTGCTCATCAAGGTAACTGAGAGATGGCATGGAAAGAATTATTCCACAGAAATACTTCACAGCTGACACAATATTCTTCATATTATAGAAACAGAAAATCATAGATTCATTGTGTACATTATGTGTGTGGAAAAAAATGTCGGCGCTTACTCACTGTGCTCACCTTCCCAGTTCCCCGAGTTCTTCTCCTTTGGATTATTCTCCAAGGCCGGACCAACTAGAAAGCAGGTAGAGTTTTGGTTAAACCGAAAATAAAATGCATATAGACTGGATGAATGATAACCAGTGGTGCTGTTTATTGACCCTCTTCATGCAGTCATGTCATTCATCATGTATATTAAGAAAGAGCAGCCCTGTTTTCTGAAATTGTGTTTGTTTTCTGATTTAATCTGTGTATTAGATGGAAGGTTCATCCTTCCAGTTCTCCTTCTATGGAGAGGGCTACACAGACGGACAGGACCCTTCCAAAGGGAAACCCAACGGCAAGATCCGCACACTGGTCCAGGGACCTGGTAAGTCCAAGTTCATTAACCTATCGCAGTGAAGTTTTGTTCAGAATGAGTCAAAAAAAACAGAAATACATATAAGTTGTTGGGCTTGTTGGCACCTCCACATAAGGCCTTTGATGGTTCCATTAACAGATTTTAAAGTAGCATGATTACAGAAGTGCAGAATGTTTTATCCCAATTAATGTTGTGATAATGTCCAGGCAAATGAGCCCAGGTGGCCTGACCTGCACGGCACTGAGTGAAACATAATGTTGATGTAATTGTGTCTCTTCCAATCCAGAGGCTGGATACGTCGCGACGCCCATTGCCATGGTCCAGGCTGCTCTGACCATCCTAAATGAACCCACGCGCCTGCCGAATGAGTGAGTTACACACACCAAACCCTTTTACCCCTCCTCAGAAGTGCCCTCTTACATAATGCACACTCGAACACACACAGCATGCTTTATTAAATTTGGTTTATGGTCTGTGTAGTTGCCTCCCAAAGTGAATCTGTAGTAACTAATCTCCCACTCTCTCCAGAATTAGCAACTATGTGAATGACTTTTCTACCCCCCTGTATCCATCCTTCCTCTCACCTTCCATTCCTCCACAATATTTTCTTTTCCTCTTTTTATCTTTCTGACTCTTTTGTCTCCCCTCCTGCCTTCCTTTGCTCTCCTTCCTTTTTTTTCCTCACCTTCACCATCCCACTCTGCTCCCTTCTCACTCGTCTTGCTCCTTCTTCTTGCAGGGGTGGAGTGTACAGCCCAGGAGCGGCTTTTGCTAAAACCACCTTGATTGAACGCCTCAACAAACACGGCATCCAGTTCTCGGTCATCTAAAGTTTGTCACCTCCCTGATGCCGTACTCCAGGTTTTCGCCAGCACTTCACTTAGTTACATATATAACAATGGGGCACTGGTAAGTTTCCAAACTTAGGTGAGAACGATTTCATCACCAGAGCCAACAGCCCAAAGATAGAGCACACATATGGTTTAAGTTTGAACACTTCAGGCTCTGGTGATGACTCTGTCCTCCCACCATTTATTCTCTTCATTTGGTCAGAAACTTGCCGGTCCCCATTTGGCTTGAACGTACAATTAACCCTCTGCTTGCCAGGCTGATAGTGTGACAGGACACTGTGCGTCCTAGCTGTAGAATGTAGAAGGACAGTTTTGTCGACATGGACCTTGACTAACATGATTGTTTCTTTTGGGGGAAAAAGCATTTAGTCCAGGAAACTTTATTGATCCATGTTAGTCTGCTCAGTTTTTAAAGATGATCTTGCATTTTGAGTTGTAATGTAATTCTACATTTGTACTTAAGTTTACTAAACATGGTAAATCATCTTTAAAATCAATCTACATAATTAGGTAATAACATAATAGAAAATACCAAGGTATCCCTTTAATCAGACTGAGGACTCAATATTGATATTGTGTATGCACACAGAAATGGAGGTATGATCTAACATTGATTTAAAAAAAGAAAAAAAGTTCCTTCAGTGTGCTCCAACTCGATAAAAATTGCCACTGTTAAATTGTCATACTTGTTATGTTAGAGTCTCATTCAGGGTTCATTTATGGTTAGTGTGATTTCTAATCCTGTGTGACCCAGAGAATCGATAGATGAATAGACATCAGAGATAGTTTTCTTTAATATGGCAAACTGCACAAATGAAAGTCACTGAAGGGTCAGTGATACCTGGGTAATATTGCCCTTGTCAGGGTTGGGCACTGGCAGGTGGCATGACATCATTGTGGCTGATGCAGCGGACTGGAAAAAGATGTAAAAAAAAAAATGTTGTTGGCTATAATTGTTTGAAAAATTGTCCATCTACCATTTTTCTAAATGTAGCCTGTATGTCACAGCTAGAACAGCACGCGGGCACAAGTAGCACTAACAAGCTAGTAGTACTGGTTTTCTTTTGCCTCTGTGGAATAAAACCATCAATAGAGAATAATAGGATCGTCTTGCATTGTGTGCACGCATTTGCCTGTCTGCCTGTCCTAGCCTGCTTGTCAAAATCCTGACTGCTTGGTTTTTGATATGAAATATTTTACTACGACTATCCCTTTAAGTTATTCTGCTCTCTGGGAAAGGTTTTTGAACTAAATGTTGCAACAATTCACCCATCCAAACCTGTTCTCTAGAGCCTTGACAAAGAAATGCATCGAGCTATCTGTGCAGTAAAGAGCATGAGATACCCCACAAAACTGAACAGCCAATTTCTGCTGGTCATTTAACAAATATAAACTGTGCATTTTTATTGTTCGTTATCAAAAGAAGTGCTTACCGCTTCTGAGGAGTGACATTGTTTGTTACACACTATGAGAAGGTTATCCTCAGTCCAGAATTCTTTTTGATGTATGAATGTGTGTGTGCACAATGTGCGTAACAGTTTGGGTTTTTGTCTTTGGCTTGTTTTGCTCTGTCATGGTCTCATAAATAAAGCCAATTCTGCTGATGGGTGCAAGTCTCTCCTGTCTTTCTTGGTCACAGACTGCACTGGACATTGCTAAGATTCCAATCCAGACTTATTTTAAGTGTGTCAGTAATGAATAAAATGCAATTTTGCCTCTATAAAACAGTCTATTTGCAGCCTTCACATTCTGCAGTGGCTCAAAAGACAGGGCAGTTTTGTTCTAATGTGCACAAATAGGCATGTAAACTAAATAAACCGTAGTACATTAAGTTCAAAAGCATCATGGTGGTGAAAATGTGATCACTTCAAATAAACTTGACATCATTTGAGTACACCTGAGTGCAAATTCTTAAATGAAATCATGCTGTATATTTCATGTTAAATGAGTTAGATTAGATTGCCTTTATCCCACACGTGGAATTCATTTTGTTCTAGTCATGCACAGCACAAGCCATCCAACACCACACAGCAAGACAAAACGTAAAGTGCATGTACAGAGGTTAAACATCTTGTCTCAGTCTGGGTAAATCAGAAAGTGTTTTGCCCAAAATGTTCTAGTATTCCTTTAAGACTCATGTAGAGCAACTTGCTGAAGTGAACATCAGTTTATTGTAAAGAAACAAATCCTGTTTCTGTCCTGATACTTGAAAACCCATTGTAGAATCTATAGTTATGTCAATATTTTATCATAGTGATATATACTTGCATGATGCTTCTTCAACCTTAAAACCTCTTGATGCTGTGTAACACAGTGCATTATTAACACTATTTGTATTGGGACAAAGGGAAAAAATTAGATTTTTTAAAAAATTCAGTTATCTACTTCTGCTGCTGTGTCCTCCTGAATCAGGGATCAATAAAAACTATTCTTACTTACGCTTACTTACGAGATGATTTTTTACTCATAACTGCACTCTGTATAAAAAGAGTAGGATGGTCATCTTGCATTTTATTTATTTATAAGGGCCTTCAAGGTAACCCTGACCTATACCATCTGTTTAAATACAAGCTTGAATTTGAATTTGAACTATAAACATTATGAGTGCGGAGATTATGAAAATGATAAATGAATAGGGCTGAAGCCAGACTGTTTGGGTGGAGGGGAAAAATGCATTGTAGTGAAATGAAGTGTGCAATTTGCAAAAGGCATATGCTTCACTTGCAAATTCTTCTCTATGTATCCATAGTTCTCAACTAACCAGCAGTCATCCGTCAAGTCACGTTATTTGCATGCTATGCATTTGTTTTGCTGTCAAGATGTTTCATGTTATGAGTGTTGAAATGGACAGAAGCGGGAGGACAAGTGATCCACTGGTTAAATAACACAGGTGAGCCGGACAGAGAGCAGTGCCATGACAGAAGACAGAAGACACAAGGTGAAGTTCATTTGAGCTGCCTCCAATGGCTGGAAATAGAAGGCAAGTTGTAGATGTAATGGGGTCTACATAAATGTCAATATCAACTTAGAAAATCTGCTGTAACCTCTTTGAAAGCTGGAACATCTACAAAGCTTATAACCTGACAGACCACACAGTGAGGATCCACGACAATGTCGGCTTTTCAATTCAGTGTTTCTCTTTTTAACAATTTTAACCTCATCTTGCCCTCCACTGAATGCATTATGCATTCACAAGTTAATGTCACTACACATCTGTATGTCATCTTTATCTCCACTAACTTTGTGGTGGGCCTCCCAGCAAATGTATGGATAGTTTGGCTCATTAGTCATGGAACCAAAGATCTGCTGGCAACAGAAATTTCCCTTCTCAGCTTGGCTGTCCGTTTTGCGTTTCCACTTCAAATTTACTGTGCCTTCGCTTTCAGTGATCTCAGTGATGTCTTCATAAGCCGGCTGAGGGAATGGTGGAATTGTATATTGATAAGCCGCCCTGTGCTCCGGTGTTGCATCTGTATGGAGCGCTACTTGTCAGTGATCCACCTATTGATGTTCATCAGGTAAGAAACTCTTGGGAGAAAATGATGAAACCACTTTTCTAGTGAACTGGTAGTCTAAAATGTTTGTGAAAACACTGAATATCTACTGAACAACAGTGCTGCTTCTCTCCACAGGTTGAAGCCCCTCAGGTACAGGGTGGCCTGTTGTGGTCTGGTCATCAGAGAAATTGCGATTAATTCATATTGTGGCCTTGTTTGTTACCTCAGTATGCAAAATGCTGTACTTCTGCCTTTCAGTCACTCTGGTCTCTGAAGCAGCCCAGGCCAGGGGATAAAGAGAGGAAGAGGGACAAGAAGAGGGAAGAGGGCGACAAGATGAAGAGCAGAGCATTTAACATCATTTTGATTCACTTTGCATCCTTTGTGGTCATTTATCTTCCAACACTACTGGTTCTAGCTCTGACAGGAGCAGTGAAGATTCCATCGACTCTGATCAGTGTGGTTATGGGTCTGTTTCTCCAGCTCCAGGGACGCAGGTGCAGAAGATACATCCGCTGTCTGACTGACACACACACATACGCACACAAAGTGAATAATTGATGAGCACAGCTAATTTTGGTCATTACTTAACCAAGGAAATTGTTGCACTGTACCATTTTTGTTAATTGTCTGTAGTTAAAGTTTATTAAACACTGGCTTGTGCATGTTACTTTTCACAATATAAAGCCACAGAAAGTCACATATCCACATCAGTAACTTCTGTGGTTGCATTTTGCATGTTGATAAATTTCAGTTTCAGTCAGATCTCCTTTCACTCTGATGTCTTTTGCAAGCCAAGCCTCAAAATCACATCGCATGAAGGTTGCTTTTCTTCTATACAATCACAGTATCCGAGTGATGTCTTATATCAATGTCTTATTAAAAGATTTATCCTGTATCATACGCTGGTAGACTATTTACTCAGGCAGCGCTCTATTTAGCACAATACTGACCATTTTATTTAGTACAAATCGATCTAATTATGAAGAAAACTTTGACTTGTGTTGGAACAAAAGCTCAGAATGAAGAACTCCTGCAGCGACTTGTCTGGTCTTTCTGTCTCTCCAACATACGGTTAGGTGTGGTGGCTAGTTGTCTCTGAGTTTGTGTTTTTTCCTAATATAATATAATATCTTCATCCTGCCTCTGTTTTTGCTACACCATGCAGGTGTGCACTTGCCTTAGTGAATAAAAATTTAGTCCCTCAGAGTGCAAATACTCAGGTTTTAGTGAACGTAAGGTTAAATCAGGTCAAGCCAGTTTTATTTGTATAGCCCAAATTCACAAATTAGAATTTGCCTCAGAGGGCTTTACAGTCTGTACAGCAATACAACATCCTCTGTCCTTAGACCCTTACATGGATTAAGTTCTCTGAGTGCAGAGGCTATCTCTCCACCGCACACATGGAATAATGTATAAGTAAAAACATTTAAGTCAAAAATGGATCTCAAATTAAAGCGTTTATATTTAGGAACCTCTATTAATAGCTGCTCTTTTACTGAAGTTAAGTGGAATTTAAACAGCTGCATAGCCTGAATACCTGCAGCTGGATTCTGTAGAATCACTGTGTATAATGTCTATGATGATGACTTACTGAATATAGTAAACCTGTAAATAAACCACTCATTCATTGGCTCTGGTCTATCCATCTCTCCCTGCCTACCACCATCATGTGTTTGATGTCAAACCAATCAACTGGAAGGAAAGAAACAAACACACGTCCTAGTTTTTCTCAAGTATTCAAAATGAGCCATGCCATCATCCCTCCATTCATGCCTCATCCATCTGTACATACTGTCTGCCCTGATACTGGAGGCCTTTCTCTCTGGTGGTGGACATCTGTTTGAAGGAGTCTATGGACACCTGGGTCTGCTGACAGACACACACACACACACACACACACACACACACACACACAAAGCACCAGAACTCATCTTACTCACTTTTTAATCTGGGGAGTGGAGTTTACCCATTTTTTAGAGGTGACATGAATGACCCCTGATGTAGATGATATAGAGATATAGTCTTTTATGAAAGAAATGGCTTGCATTGATATCACTATAGTAGTATCGCACTTTAATTTGTGTTGTTTTATGTTTTACAGCAATGACAGTTAATTTGAATCTTAAAATAATCTGAAATAATTTAACCTGACAGTAGTTTAAGTAGTTTGGTGGAGTTTTAGTAGCTGGAGTTAAATAGTTATAGACAGCTAGTAGTTGAAGTAGTACTTTAAGTATTAAAGTAGTAGTGCAAACTGAGCTTAAGTTAGTTTCAAATTGGATATTCAACAGATATTCATACTGCATGGTGCTGGAAGCATTTTAGTTTCTGTCAACAACCAACCAAGAGGGATAATTTAAAAATTTAATATATGGAAAGACCATGAAATCCCAAACCAACTTGGGAATTTCCAGTGACACACCTTTTCTTTTTTACATAATTATTTATAATTATTTTAAAATAATTTTTAATATGAAAAATAAGGTTTTGAATTTCAAAAGCTTCAAACTCATGTAACCTACAGACCCAAAACCAAGTTGGGAATGTCCAGTAACATGTCTTACATCAGTAGCACCTTTTCATTTTTATATACTTGTAGTAAGAAAAAATCCTTTTGATGTAGGACATGTCACTAGACATTCCCAAGTTAGTTTTGTGCCTGTAGGTCACATGAGCTTGAAGCTATTGAAATGCAGTACCTTATTTTTTATATTAAAAATTATTAGAGTATCTACATAGAACTTAATGAATGAATCTTCAATTACTGATTCTTTCTTGAGAAAAAACAGCACTTTGTCTCACAAAATCCAAAACAATCTATGCAATGGAAAATGAGTGAAACTGTGAGGTTTATTAACAAAATTCAAAGATTTATTATTCATGAAAAATATATTCGTCTCGTGTACAAAAAATAGTCAGCAAATTGTTCACAATGAACCTGTGAATCCAGAGAAATTGGCTGTTTTTGTCACACAATCATGACAGAATGGAGTGGAACAGCCTGAACCGGGCCAGTACAACACTTTACTCCTCCAAACAGTTTCCAGTTACAATGAAATTTCTCTATGAATTCCTTTTCCTCAAAAGAACCATCACTGATCTTCAGAGGTTGATCCACCACCCACTTCACTGTCTCTGTAGTTCATTCTGCATCCTGGCTCAGCAGCTGATGAGAGTAGATGACATCTTGATAATGATATTTCTCTGCTACAGCTAAGACCGAGTCAAAGGATCTTATTCTGCTCAAAACCTTGAGCACTTCGGTCACTGCAGACCTACACAGGGAAGCAAAAGCACAGTTTATGAATTACTGACATATTTACTGTGTGAGTCTATCAAGAAAACCACTAAATCAAAAACATTAAAAAACAATGAAAAATTAATGAATGATTAATGAATTATGATGAAGTTACTTTTATCAGTGTATTAAAAAGTCAGGAACAGGGGATCCCAATAGTAATGTATGTTGGGGATAGCATCATATTTTATT
>OMLF01005393.1:10909-21289 GCA_900302615.1 Holocentrus rufus | reverse complement strand
ATTGGTAAATGAAAAGAGACCAACAGTATGAATAAGACTGCTTTGTTACATTACAACAAGGCACAAAGCTACTTTTTCTGCAGGCAATTGCCTGTTTGTCATTTAGCAAATAAATTACTGCAAGTGTTAATTATGTAGCCTAATGTAAACCTACACATTATACTAAATATTCAGCTTAAGTATACTGATAGATTCACATGCTGTACCAAGGACAAACTCTACAGGTGATCATCACGTCATATCTATGATTGATTTTGGTCAGCGTCTAGCTTGTTAAACAGGTGAGCAGTCGGCTAATTTATGATCAGCTGTGTGTCGCTGTATGACAGGCGACTTCACAACAGAGACAAATAAATGCAAGTTATAGCTTGACAACAGAGGGCACAAGAGGGGCAAACAATACACTCGACTCGGTGTGTGTTACCTGGCTGGTGGGGCACGGGAGGGGGGCTGGGTTGCATCTGTGCACTAACTGCTGCTGCCACAACGCGCCTCCGTTTGTGTCCGCTCTGCGCATTCACGTTGACCAGGGAAGAGAGGTGAGTGCGGGTGGGGTGGGGGGTGGAGGGAATTGGGGCATTATTATCACACGCTTTTAATCGCCGAGCTTTTATAGATGATCATGCCAGCATGGGCCACATACGCTATTTAAAAAAAAACAAAAACAAAAAAAAACAAAACAACGAACTTTCAAAAGGGCACTTTCTTGGTCCAGAGGACAAAGGGCAGGTGCTCTAGCACCACCTAGTGTCTACCTGTGCACGCCACTGCAACTATGATATATTTCAGTGCAGCAAATCATTTACCTAGTCTTAAGACTTATTTTGTTGATTTACTTAGAAGAATAAATTCAATAATAAGCTTTGCCATGAAGTTATCAAGCATAAGATTTTTAGTGATCATAATATAGACATGACAAATAATTTAGAATATACAAGGAGAGATTTATTAGTTGAAGCTTTTAGTAAATATATTACATTGCCAATCTCTCTCAAAATTAAAGATTATAATATTGAGAACATTTAGCAGAAATGTTACGGCTTTACATTTACAACTTGATTGTAACTTTAGTTCTGTGTAACTTTGTGCTAGAGTTCTGCAAGATAACAGTCCAGTAACATTATATATTAGTCATCATTTCAAATGTTCAGGATAAGTTTGGTGACAACAGTGAAAGTTTTATTTATCACTAATACTTGCACCGTGTGAAGCCAGCCTAAGAAAAAGATCTAGATGGAAGTAGCTATGTATATTTTATACTGAAGTAAAGGAAACACTTGACCATTTATTTTACTGCTCTCAATTTACAAGTAAAATAATGTAGGATGTCTGTAGTTGGATTTCACCAAAAATGTGTAATTTACTTGTGTGTGAAATGGTGCATATAGCTCCATTTCAAACTTTGGCAACTTATTGGTAAATACCATAATGTACATTGTAAGTTTTCTTTATAAATGACCTCAAGAATTATTATTTATCTCTGCAGAGAATTAGATATTAAGTAGAAATACCCAGAATTTAAGAGTTCATCTCAGTATACTGAAATAAGTCTGAATAAGTCTGTTGCCCCAGGAGGCTACAGTATAGTAATCAATACCAAATAATTTCATGTTGAGCAAATAAAAACAGCATTTTAAGAGAAGTGTCATTTATTTTAACATCAATTTCCCACAATCAAACCTCAATTATTTGTGTGACCCGTTAGTCACTGGGACCAAGAAGATAAAAAGCATCACTTTATTTTACAGCCTACACTCTTTATAGATACTAGTTAGTTACTTTGACAGACAAAAGAAAGAAAGAACAAAACAATATAAAATACAATTCATATAACCACAAAAAATCATTGGGTCCAAACAATACTCTGCATACAGCTTCTATTCAGCGCTTACAGCATATTTATGTTACAAAATGCCTAGGCATGAGTGCAGCATACACACGAGACCTTATCTGTAAGAGTGAGAGAGAGAGTTCACTGCACCTTATGTGGTCCAAAGTTTTACACACAGAGCAGCCCACACTACTTGCAAAAATTGTATCAAGTAAACTGCAACAATTCCAAACTGCCCCAAAATACAAAGTTTCAATAGAGAGAGAGAGAGAGAGAGAGAGAGAGAGAGAGAGAGAGAGCTCATTGTGCATTATGTGGTCCAAAAATTTCATACACTGGCACAGCAGCCCACACTACAGCTTCACTGTCAAGTGAAGTACAATAACCCAAAATTGCCCGAAATGTCTACGATATTACAGCGTCAAAATTTCAATAGTCTTTATTATGCCAACCAGGCCGGTGATAAAATGAAATGACCGACTGCACACACAACCAATAACACTGTCCATGGTTCTGAAACGGCGGCTTTTTTCAATACTTGTTGTTAATGTATTATTAGTGACCTCCACAGATGTATGAATTTACTTTCTTCATGGGAGTCCAGACCCCTCCTTATGGGAGCTCAGCTCCCATTGGCTCCCTCCAGGGGCGATTCTAGGATCAGACCTTTAGGGGGCCTCAGCCCCTAATGACAATGCTACCCATAGGAACTGAACCAGTGGACATACAGAGGTAAAAATGGTATCAAACATTTTGTCTCAGTCTGGGTAAGCTGGAAAAAGGGTATTTTGTCCAAATCACTGGAGTATTCAAATAACACAAAAAGGAAACAAGTAGGTGAGCCTTGTCTCAGCCCTATTGTTGATGTGATTGTAATTGAACCCAGAAAACTTGTTTTAATACTATATATCATGGTGTTATCGCATGCCACATTTTTTAGGATTCTGAACATTTTTTCTCTCGGCTTACATTGAAAAATCAATGTAAGCGATACATAGTTCGGTCCTCTTTCTAATATAATAATCGATAAGCAACCTAAGTGTCAAAAAGTGTTCAATGCATCTTGGACTGGGCCCCTGCTTGCTCTCGGAAAGGTTTGTACCAGTCTATTATTTAGTGTATAATGTGTAATAATAATAATCATACAACTATGCCCAGCGCAATGGGTATGTAATTAAAAAGATGGAGTTTGGCTTAGTTTCTATCCCAATTACATGTTTCATCTCTTATGGTGTAAGTGGGTCATCTAAGAGGGGCACACCCACATTATAATCCTTTGTGCTCAATGAGTTCTCTATCTCACCAGCAAGGGGATTAAGCAACCGCTCCATATGCTCCTGGAATGTTGCCTCAGAGTATCTTTCATGTTACGGAATAGGATTAAATCCACCTTTCCAATCTATTGCCCACAGAAACGTTTTTGCATTTTGCAGTCCATTATATGCTACCATTGAGGTGGCAGAGTTTCTGGGTTGAGTTGGGAGGAGGAGAATAAGAGGGAGCTGGTTTACTCTGAGCTGCACAGCTGTAAAATATGTGTGCAACATCTGGGTTTTCACCTACGTCAGTGGCTGGCACTTCGAAAACACTGAGGTTTGAGACAAATAAGCTCACATTAATGTCTTGGTTGGTGGTATGTGCAGGTGTGTTACAGCAGGATTTGCTTGGTCGCTCCATCATACAATGAGTACCCGAATCTTGTTCATGATGTAGCAGCAGTTTTGCATCAACCATCTCCTTGGGAAAGAAAATGTGCACAGACAGGGGAGCATGATCAGAGGGCAGATCAGTATTCTGAACCATTTTGAAGTGTTTGACACAATTGATATCAAACAGTAATCAACCTCTGATATCGATTTTTCCCTTTTATGACATAAAGGGAGCTGGTGAACGAGCAAGAGTCAACTACTAGTCAAATCCAACTACAATATACACTCTAAAAAGTCCAGCTAATTAAATGATGGAAAGACTAAAATAAGAAAGTTGCGCCAATGTTTTTGAGGGGCTTTACTTGACAGAGCCTATTATTATGAGTTTGAACAATTATTCAACAAAAATGAATCAAGAAATTCTAATCGGGTGACCTCCTGCAATGCATGCTGGTGGCTCGACTAACAAATGTCAATTCAGTCAAAGGTGCTCGCAAAATTGACTCAATGAGACACAACCAGACCAGAGTACACAGTAAAAAACAAAGTGTCAATTTAACTCTTGGAGAGTTGAATTTAACTCCATTTCAGAAAACATTTGGTCCCACTCAAAAATAGAGTAAAATTTACCCTATGGCCAGTGTCAACTTCTCAGAGTTAATTCTACTCAGTTCAGTGTCAAAATTAACAATGAAATGTGTAAAAACATTTAACACTGTGCTTTGTTCACACTGTTCAGTGTAATATGATTACACTTACACATAGTTAATTTTACTCCAAATTTAGTTTTTCAAGTGGCACTCTAATGTGTAATAATATTTAATTGTTATTTCTCTACAGTGTAATTTTTTACATCTAGGTCATATGATGTTATTTTACTATTATGGTACATTATATTGCTGAATTGTTGTGATCCAACCTATCAAATGGAAATAAACACAAACATACAATATCACAGTAACAACATTTATTATGTTTTTGTCAGTGAATTAACATAACAGTTACCCATACTTGCCTTGACTATAATGTCATTTTTTAAAACACAGTGTTCACCAGAGAAAACAAGAAAAAGAGCTGTGTCATTCACTCCATATGACATTTGTATGTCAAAAGGCCTGGGATAATGCAGGTTGTCAACATGAAAGACAACAAAATCTTGCTTTGTCCTGGTCACTTCATATGCATGGAAATGTTCTTGAAAAGTTACTGTAAATAAAGGTGAAGTGAGCAGCAGCAATTTTGCATGCATTATCAGAACTGACTCAATCTGGTAAAAAAGAGGAATTTCAGATTCAACTTTGCCACAAATAACCAGATCTGGGCAACAAAACCACTGTGTTTAGCCCAATTCACTTTCATGACTTGAACACTACTGGGCAGTTGCATTGACATGGCAATTACCTCCTTTTACCATTTCTAAAGACACCATTTTTCCTGGACCAATGTCTAACCGACTAAAAGTTGTTGAAGATTGCCAAATGTATGCCATGTGGTTCTGATGTTTTTTGGTCAGTGTTTTGGTGATATTTTTAAATGATTTCAGCTGTTTCTTGAAAAAATTGGGCTTACCTTCGTAGTGCATGCACCAACTATGAAGTACAGGTCCTATTTTCTGAATACAGCGGAGATAGTGGATAAGAAAATGGTGCTTTGGTAAAAGTTTTTTCTGGGGATCTGATGAGGTGATCTACAGCTTGTGATGCAGACATCTTTCCTGGCCTCTTTCATCCTTGTGCAGATGGTGGTGGCAGATGTAGCAGCAGAAAGATAGCACACATGTCACTGTCCCAACCTACACAAAAACAAAAATCAGATATGCCACATGTACATTAAATTGGCACAATTACCTATATAACCAACAACAGCAATTAAAAACAGTTCCAGTCATACCATTCTCAACTTCAGCAGCTGACTCAGCATTGCACATTAATTCCAGGAGCTCTGTGGTGGGCACCAGTCCATGGCTTTCCTTTATAACTTTTGCTTTGAAATTGTTGGGTCACCTTTCCAAGAATTTGTTGGCAGTGCCCTCACCAAACAGGAGCCTGAAATTTTGTTCTATCTGTAATGCAAAAATACAGTGCATTGAAAGGAGTGATGAGTGACGCATGGGATATTTCAGCAATTCAACTGATGAAGATGTCTTACCAGTCCTGGTGTGTCCAGAAACCGTGGAAAGACATCTGCTGCTTTCTTTTCATTGTTGACCAGTGAATGATGATAAGTGAAGATAGCTTTCATCTTCTCACGGACAGTGTCTTCATCAGCAGAGTGTTTCAAAACAGCAATAGCTGCTTCCACCTCCTCATCAGATAACACTTTGTCAGCAGTGAAGGGTCTGCGTTGACCATGACCTGGCCCACCACTTTAAGAGAAAACACAATTTTGGTGACTTCTGCCTACACGATTAATCAATATCATATGTAACTGATAAGTAAACTTACTTTTGGGAGATTTGCTAACTGAGGCACCACTTTCATCTGCAGTTTTTCTTTGAATGGTCTTCAGCCGCCATGCAAGGTATCCTGAACTGCTCTCAGAATCGTAGAAATGTTCCTATGTAATTAAATATATGCAGACTGACTATGCCATCAACATTTCTAAGGGTAATTATGTGTTTAATGTTCTAAGGACCTTTTTTTACTGTTGTGAATATGGGTCTTCCAGGTATGGAAACAGAGCAACTATCCCCTGTGCATACATCACACTTTTAGGGGGGGATGCCCTAATGTATGAATTCAATGATGATACTCAGACAAAAATAAAAACAATCCAAAACTAACAATGTTTCTTTATAGCCTACATGTATGATTCTTACCCATGTGTTTTGTCATCTCAGCAGCAAGTATGTTTATCATCTGTCTTCTGGTGGCATCTTTCAGAGATTGGGTTTTTGCATACTCTTGCATGATGTGTTGACCACCGGGCTTTGTTGTTAGGATGTTATCAACTTAAACGGAAATAAAATATGCAGTCAGAAATGTTTTGACCACACGTAAGACTGGAAAATGATTACATAAAAACACTTCCCATCAAATGGAACATCCAGATTAGAGTTAACAACAATGCCCACTACACTACCCACCGCTTTTGCCCCATAGTTTATGTGGCATGGCCTTTTAGGTTGACTTCCTTCAGCAGCGGCTGCTTCTTCAGGAGGGTCACACACAGTGAAGTTCAGAATGACAGTATTGTCAGATGCTCCTGAGCATGATGATGATGATGATGATGATGATGATGATGATGACAGAGAAGCTTCTGTGCATTAAGGAATATGAACAAAACAGAGGCATGTTAAATGGACCTGCTAATCCTCCCATATGAACACATTTGTGAATTGTCAGTGATTACCAAGTTCTACATTGCTCAGCATGACTCGTAAAGTTCCAGGTGACTCCTTCACTATTTCTTCAAAAACGTCTGCGTCAACTTCTGTGTCAGATTGGTCATACACCTTCATATCTTGCTGCCTGCTTTCTGGTATGTTAAATTTTAGGCACACTAAAGTAAAAGGGAAAGAATATTACAGAAATCATTACAAAATTTGAAAGACCATTTCTTTCTCATGAGAATCAAAGCATCAACTAAGTAAGCCCAGAGACCTTTTTGACAAGCCTCATATCTTCACAAAATGCTGTTGAGTTGAAGCTGAATCAGTAGGTCATTCCCACCCATTTTAAGGCACAGCAAAAACAATGATCAACTTAGATAGTTCGGAAGGAATGGTTTTATGATGAATTAGGTGTATTAACCAAATAAAAAGTTGTGTTATTGTTTTATCCTGATGTACTAACGAACCGTCTTTCTTGAAGGCATCAAATAAAAATAAAAATAAAAGAAAATAATAAAAGAAAAAATAACAACCAAGAAAAAACAGTTCAACCAACAGTTACCTATTAATGTACTTCAGAAGTGAAGTTTTTTTTTTTTTTTTTTTTTTTACTTCAAAGTTAATATTAATACTTAGCTGCTGCAGTATGAAGACAATACAGTAACAGGTTAGCTGCTAGTGCTAGCAAATAACTTTATTCATACTTATTAACTTACTTATTAACTGAATAACTTAATAAGTTTATCTTATGAACCATCTCTGGCACAAGCTAATTGCCGTGGTATATGTGCTTCGAGCAAATTTGCGATTAGCTTAATGGCTAGTGATTAGCTTGGCTAGCGATTAGCTATTAGCACACTAATAAACAATAATTTGGTTGCTAAAACGTTGCCATAAAAAGGGCAGCATGTATCCATATCTCAGCAGCATGTTACATAAAGGTGCATATTAGGTTTACACTGAAATATTGACACCCCATTTTTTACTGTATACGGTGGTATGGTAGGCACCAAAGCTGGTTGCAATCCACCAATATTACCTATGGATATATCCAAAGGTATTATCTTGGGTCTTGTCTTGAATTTCTGCAACACTAGCAGGAGAGAAGATGGGTGAATAAGACAGTGGTGTATGTAAGCCCCACCAAACTTCAAAAGCTGGACCTAATCAGCTCTTGGGCTGATGTGTCAATCAATGATATTGGTAAATTCCACTTCTGAAAAGTATGGCCAGTCCTTCTCTCAGGCTGCAATGAGTTTTAGCTGCTGCAACTAAAAATCCAGGGGCATAATGTAATTTATCTACTTTGATCTCTGTTAGGACTACAATGTCATGGTTTCTCAGTCACTGTAGCATTGTTACATTTCAATGTCATTGGTTTGACACAAAATGCATTCAGTGACTGGACTCATTTCCTACTAAATGACCAGCAAAATGTTCTGCATCTCCAGCCCGCTCTGCAGATGGTTACACACTCTTCTCAAAACTGTTAGAGGAATATTCCAATGTTTTGGGCAAAATACCCTTTTTCTAACTTACCCAGACTGAGACAAGATGTTTGATAACATTTTCACCTCTGTACATCCACTGCTTCGGTTCTTACAGGTAGCATTTCATGTTAGCTTAGCACAGGGATTTGAAGTCTACAGGAACTGTTAGCCTTGCTCCGTCAAAGTGAAAAAATAAACCTCACAGAAACCCCGAAGCTGTCATATTTGAAAGACGCATCTTGGAATTTTTTGTTTTAGGAAAAGCCATCTAACTTCTCCTCAAACAACGTACTGTTGTTTTTGTTTGTTTCTTTGTTTGTTTTTGTATTGTATGTGTTTTTTCACTGTGACGGAGCTGGCTACGCCTGTAGACTTCAAGTTTTATGCTAAGCTGACATGAAATGCTACCCATAAGAATCAAAGCAGTGTACATACAGGGGTGAAAATGGTATCGAACATCTTGTCTCAGTCTGGGTAAGCTGGAAAAAGCGTATTTTGCCGAAAACACTGGAGTACTCCTTTAAATTCAAGTTCAAAACCTGACACACAAAACTCAAGTAGCCAGCAACCTAAATCACAAATAATAGATTCAAAGTACTTTAAAAAATAGATATAATGGTTATAGAAACAAATGGTGACAAACTGTTGATTGAAGTTATCAAAATGAGAGCATGAAAATGAAAAATCATTTGTGTTTGGTTGACATAGAGTGCTGGTGTGCTGTGAGAAGACAGTAAAGACAGGGCAACGAGAGGGGATGACATGCAACACAGGGCCTTGGGCCAGAATTGAAGCTATACTCACAGCATCATTGCATCTTGCAACACATGGGAAAGGATCTCTTGGCATGCTCCGGCATCCTGAAGACATTTGACCATGCTGACTGCCTCATTTACTTGGCATCTGGTTTGAACTTGAAATTTAACTGTTTAAAAGAGCTTCTACACATGTTCAAAGTGAGTTGTAGATAAATAAAGGTTTGTTTGTAGTTGAGTCTGAATGAGAAATTAAAATTTTGAAAACTGTGGTTAGTGAATACATTTGTGTCAAAGCAATGAAAAACTATTCAATTTGGCCACAGTGTTGTTGTGCTGTGTGAGAAGTTTTGAAAAAGTGAACTTAGTATTGTGAAATGCTTGTAACCAATTGTAAAAAAAAATAAATAAATAAATAAATAAATAATAATAATAATACTACTACTACTACTAATAATAATAATGATATGTCCCTCAGTATTACAAAATTATTATCCCTTAATTCCTCAGAATTTGGTTTTGTTACCCCATTATTACTTTGTTTGTAGCCCATAATTACAACAGTTACACCGTAATTATTTACACCATTGCACCAAAAATATTTAAAGCTGCACTATGTGATTTCTGACCACTAGATGGTGAAGAGAGCTCAAACTCTGTAAATACACTAAGCCACTCCTCCTTCCCCTCCTCACCGGGGGATCACCTGTAGAAACCTAAAGTAAAGAAAATAATAGTATAGTATAGTTTTAGTTGGAAATGAGAGACACACTTTACTCCAGCAAGACTCCCTCTGAATTAATTGGATTAGTCTCTGAGCTTCAGTTTGAAAAAGTGGTTAAAGTGCAGACTCACATCTCCAAGGAAAGCCTTGAATGAACTGTTTCGGGATATGTTTTCTATTATTTATATAATAATGATAATAATAGCCTAACAATAATAATAATAATAATAATAATAATAATAATAATTTATTATTATTGTTGTTAATAATAATACTACTACTACTACTACTACTACTACTAATAATAATAATAATAATATTGTTGTTGTTATTATTATATAGTATACAATAATATATGAAATGTAAATTAATGGAAACAAAAATTACAACATTGTTATACAATAAAATTGATGTTTAGAATCATAACGAACTAACGATCATTATTATTGTTATTATTACTAGTTTCTTTCTTTTAATTTTGAGTTGTGACATTAATTAAACTTAATAAAACAAAGAAACATTCGCAAAAAAATCTAGAAGAGACGAGGAAAACGTTATAGCCTATATGTATTATATTCATACTGAAGGCTGCAAGGAGAA
>OMLF01005390.1:2035-17359 GCA_900302615.1 Holocentrus rufus | reverse complement strand
CCCCCTAAACGTCTCTCTCTCTCTCTCTCTCTCTCTCTCTCTCTCTCTCTGTTATTCTCTCTCTAAAGTGTCCATGAGTCTCACATTTTCTTCAGCCTCGGGCCATCAGCCTAATGCTAAAAAGTTTCTAGGACAGATCATGACATTCTGATGCAACAGCAAAATGAATATTACCTTGCACAGTTTCACATTTTGTCATTCTATCTGCAAACCAAAAAGTTTGTTGATATTTTTAATGATGCATAATTTCAAGAAGTATTGAAGTGTTTACTGTCAAACAAAAATGAAACAAAGGTTACAGTCAGTGTGGCTCCAGTTAAAAAAGTTTTATGCTGATTTATGATTTATGATTTATGCATGCTTACAGATACCCACTATATCTTTCACTATATCTATCTGTACATGTGTTTGTGTGTTAACTTCTTTAGCTAATGTGGAGCCCAGTGACAGGTAGCTGTAATAAATCATTAAAAAAAAATTGACCTCATTAGCAATGCAGGTAGCAGTATAGACAAACATATTCATAAATACTGTTAGTAATATATTTAGACAACATGCTATGTATTTTGCTTATAGAAAGTAGAAAGTGACCTGTGTTCCTCTTTCTTTGCTGAACTTACTATAATAAGAATTTAAGATTTGAAAATCAAAAATTGTGTAAGTGTAAGTAAAATAAAACCAAGTCTAGTGAAGCTAATTAAATCAGCCCACAATTAATAGAGTATCCAACAATCATTATGAACCCATGGGGCTCTGGTCAGGTAACTATATGTAAAATTTTGCAATGAAAATGGAGTATATGCAGTTCAGATTTTGGGTTAGGAATGAGATGAAACTGAAGAAAAAAAATAAAAGTCAGTTTGCAATCAGTTTGCAAAAATGGTAAATCATAATAATAATAATAAATCATAGTAAATCATAATCAAAATCCTAATTTGTCACAATTTGATGTATGGAAATTCTTACAGATAGTTAACAGAAATCATTCCAAAAAATGTGAAAAAGTATTTTTGAAGCATTTGTCTGGTCATTATGTATGTTTAGATAACATTAGTCTTGTCTGTTGCATAAATATTTAGCAAGTTCACTACTGAAGCCTGGTTCTGGTTACACACTTTAACACTACTACTGCTAGGGTACTATTACCACTCATATTACCACGTATATACAACTACGACTAGCAGCACTACTGCTATTACTAATAATAATTAAAAGTTAAGTATGCTACCTTGAGCACAGGCACTGAAGTAACTGAAGCTCTTTGAAGGCCATGAGGGGGACAGTGGAATAAGAAGTGTAATCTTCTCCTCTTTAACAATCCTTCCAGCCTCCCCCACATTAGCATCTGTTATCTCACAATTATCATATACATTAGTCAACACCTGTTTCACTTAACCGCGTTTAATTAGGGCTATTGAAACGATGCGCTTTAGTCAAAACAAAGCCATCGGACACGTAAAGGACGGTTTGTTATTGGTCAGTCAAAAAATTAACAATTTAAAAAGGTATGGCCCTGGGGCAGGTAACTTGTGAGGGTTAATCCGTTTATTTTAAACATCAAAACTGCAGTGAATTATAGACTATAAGGTGAATTTTCAGACTTAATAGGCTTAATGTCTGTTTGATTTGAATGAATAGAATAAATAAAAAGTGTTTTTTTTTTTTTTTAATTTAAGGCTTACATAAATACACTCATAAGGACTGAGGGGAGATTTTTTTTTTTTTTTTTTAAGGAATCCAGCGCACATTAAACGACACGTCTACCGTATGACACTTGCAACACTGAGCCCGAGATAACACTTTTCGCCGTTTATTAGCATAATTTGTGGCTTCAGATAGTTGATTCACTTCACGGACAAACTGTGGAGATCTGTTGGCGAGACGAAGTGTCACATTAGAGACTGACATGATGTTGTTAACTGAATTCAGGTGATTTTAACCCGCTAAGCCGCTGAGTGCTAGACATGAAGAGTGTCACCTTTAACATCAGATGAAACGGAATATCGCCTATTATGTCACCAAAAGGTGTGCTGGTTGTAATTAAATTTCACTTACATTACTTTTTTTATTTACAGGCCTGTCTAGGTCTACATTTGAATAAAGATCTAATTTGGAATGAATGAATGAATAATAAGCCCTGTTATAAGTTACAAAAAGCAGAAAGACTGGAGCCTATGAAAAGCCATTTAAAAAGTCTCATTAGTTACATTAAAAAATGACAGATGTTACATGGAGAACAGGGATCATTTCAGTGCGCTATTCACCCTTTGCTTGCAAAATGGATGAATTTGAATTGAAATTTCAATACTCTCCAGAGATAATTGTGTTGCGAGTATCACATATTTAACCTCTTTACGACAACGTTAAAAGGAACAGCGGAGGGCTCCTTTGATGGGATTTGTTGCCAGTGAAAGCTGTAGGTCTTTTGAACGTAGCTGTCAGTCAACACTGGTGGGACCCCCCGCCCTCCCCGCACACACTCACACGCTGGCAACCGTGTATATAAACGGATCAAGGAGGTGGGATTGCCACTCAAACCGAAATAGCTGGGACGCAGGAAGGATGCCCGCATCACAATCTGGATTTGGCAACTTCTTCTTGGAGAGAAACAACATCAATATGCCGACTGGATATCAGATACCGGTGCTGGGATGCCCAGCCGGTGTGCCACAGCAGCAAGCGCATCATCTGGCAGCGATGGCAGCCGGGGTTCCCATAGCATATTCGGGACTACAGGGATACAACTTCATTCCCTATCCACACCACAGGCACATCACACACATGGTAAGTTCAGCCTGAACTTGATGGTATGATGTAGATGAACACGATTCACGTTAGACTGTAATTTAATCATTACAAGATTTTTTTTAATGTTAATGTTATATTAGTCTGTAATGTAGTTATAAATAAAAAGCTGGTTAAGTTTTAGGCGGCGAACCACCATTATGAACTAATTTTATTCTCAGAACTTCTTTGCCTGAACAAATTTGAACCAGTTTGATACTAACTGGAATGATAAGTCAGTTGACATAAAGAACTGCCTGGGTGAAAATGAGTTCAGGTGGATTTACCCTGCACTGTTTTAGTCCTGCAGCTGCGCGCTCTGCCCACGGGATGCATTCGCCGTGCGTAATTACGCACAGACGCCGTTCCTTAAAACTGGCTCTAAAAGTTCCTTTTCTCTTTTTTTTTCAGAACAACAATTTCGACTTGAAAGCTGCCTCTCCCTACCATCACACGCTGTTGGCTCGAGGGGGGGCTTTCTACCCGCCATACCGTACCGGAGCGGTGGAAGATCCCGGTAGGGTGGCCAAAGTGGCTACACGAGAGAGCACCGGGGCGCTCAAGGCCTGGCTGAACGAGCATCTGAAGAACCCGTATCCAACCAAAGGCGAGAAGATCATGCTCGCCATCATCACCAAAATGAGCCTCACGCAGGTTTCCACATGGTTTGCCAATGCACGGCGTCGGCTGAAGAAGGAGAACAGGGTCAGCTGGGCGTCAAAGGGGAAATCCGATGAAGAGGATGACGAGCAGGAGGGCGAGAGTGATGAAGATGAGAGCTCCGTGCAGAAATGTCATTTGGACGAGCGGGATGAGACCGAGCCTCAAGGTGAACACGCAGACGCCGCTGAGGAAACCGGGAGCGCGCTGGTCGGCTCGGCACCTGTGGATGCGCGTTTGGAGCTGCCGCAGCAGCTGCACAGCGAGCATAAAGACAGTGAGGTTGCACTTGGGCAGAAAGCTGACACGCAGGAGTCAGAGCACACGCCATCGCCGTTGGAAAGTAAAGAGAATATTGCTAGTCAGAAACCCAAAATATGGTCCCTGGCAGAGACCGCCACCTCCGAACCCGTGAAGAAACCCTCGGACAATACTTACCTCCCCACCAGCTCCCAAGTTGGAAAACTGTGGGCTGACTGGGCTTCCAGAAACGGACTATATGTTCCGTCCTGTTACTCCACGCATGAAATTCTCTAACCGTGTGTTTAGATAGAAATCAGAGACATTTTTCCGCGTCTTTTGCACTTAATAAGTTTCAAACCTCAGGGATTGGAATCATTAGCTCCCGAAGTTTGCAGTGAAATGCGAAAGTGTTTTGAGACCAAAGACTAAACATGTTATGTTGTTGTACATAAATGTAGATGTATTTTTCCATCGCCACTGTGTAAATTATATTTCCGTTGTCTTATTTGGAAGAAATATTTTTGCTTAAATAAAATTCATAACGAAATGTTCACGTGTTTGACTCATGTGGTGTGAAGTTTTATTACTCATGAAGGTGTATATGACGTGTTCACTTTCCATTGGATAGAATCTTGTGTTTATAGACTAGTTTGGGCACACATAACAGCCTCTGCAGAAAAACAAGCCACACTTTTTCTTACCACACTGAAATACTCTGTATCTATTCAAATGACATGAATCTTTATGGAGGAAAACATTATTGTTATTGTTAAGACTGATTCCATTAGAAACTAAATGCAAAATTTGCCTTTGATTTCAAATAGCCTAGTTAAAACACTTCTGAGAGAAATATAAGGCCAATTTAATCCACCTAAGTAGAGCGAATTCAAAGAAAGTATTGGCCTTACTTTGCATATCAAACCTTTGACTACCAAATCCTGTGAAACAGGTTTTAGGCCACCTTGTTTTTAGATGGTTTAACATTTTGTATTTTGATGAGACATCATGTGGCTGCCTAGGTCAGGAAAAATATATATTTTCAGTTTATTATGTGAAATGAAAATACTGCTCCAAAGTTGCTCTCACGTGTTTTGTTAAATTGTCTGTAAGTCTCTTTCACTTTGTGTCCCCTTTTGCCAAGATCCGACAGGTTCAGCAGCAGGCCACAGGTCTAATAAAACAGTTGTATTGTTTAGGGGTTGACACAGGGATTTTTCACTACCAGTGTCCCAGGTTTCCATGTAAACTTTTAAAGGGCTGCACCACCATTAATCCAGGCATAATGGGAAAAGCCTGTGGGAGCACAAGGCCTGAAATGCACAGTCACCTTGTCTTCCTGCCTCACCTCTTCAAATCCCCACAAACTGAAACACACAGAGGGCAGATTAGCTGCACCTTAGCCCCTTCTTAGGTGGCCCAAATCCCGTGCTAAACAGGTGAATACCACAGGACATCAGCTGTCACAAACTATAAAAATGTTTAGAGGAAGGACTGATTTATTTTAAAAAGCATGAACAATTAAATGTCCTCATGGTTTTGACCTTTTACAGTGGTATGCAGTGACATTTCTTACATAATCTGTCATACTGTTACCAGTTGCAGTTTTTAAGGACATCGTCCAAAAGTGGGACAGAGGAGGGACAAATGAATACAGTAATACACTATTCAACTGGGACATTGAAGAGACTTCAGTGAACCACTAGTGCCCCTTTGAGGAAAGCATGAGTTACTACAGCACCAACTATAATGACTTTCTGTGTGTGGACCCCAGGAAGACCAGGGGTGACTATGTGGCATTTAATTGGGATCTGAACAAAACAATAATCAATACAAAACATTTACATAACACTAAATTTCAGCAGCATGAATTTTAATGCAGTAAAAATAAAACAAGGAAGAAACACATTCAACTTCTTGTTGCTGGTACCATCAAGCCAGAGGTGCTCAACTGCCTCATGCAAAATTGCAAATACATACAATATTTTGTAAAATACATGTAAAGCTTGATTGTTCCACGCTGCAAAAATACATGCGGACAAAACACAAATTAGAAAATGAATGAAATGACACTTGAATGAGTGATAGGAAGCAGAAAACACTGTCGTACCTGCCGTGTCGTCATACTTAAACTACACTACTTCACAGCTTCACCACGCAGTTTAAGGATAAAGATTTTTTTTAACAATTCAAGGAAATATTTACAAGTGCATTTACAATAACAAGCAACAGGTTACACTAGTTACAATTTTATAATATTAGAAGAGCTTAGTGGCTAGACAGTTTCACTCTGGTATGACGGTGTTTGTGATTCCTGTCGGGAGATGATTTCTCTTTTCCCGTCCTCCTGTGCCACCACATTCCCATTTTCAGTCAAAACTCCGTCATCGCTCGGTTCCTCAACTTCATTTTCCTCCGGGGTCTTTGCCTCCACGTCTTGCGACGGGGTCTCCGTCTCGGGCACGACAGTGTACGTTCCAGTTGTCAGGAGGTGTTCTGCCACTGGCTTCTTGGTTCCTCCCAGACAGAGCTCCACACAGCCCTGCAGAGTAAGATACTGTTAGCCTTACAGTCGTAAAAAGTACTGAATATTACATGTTCAGTTAGTGGAAATGAAAAATATCACATGCATTGCTAGAAATTCAAAGCTTTCCTTTCAGTTACATTGTCTATAGTATATATTCTGGATCAGCATGACAGACAGAGTTAGACAAAATCAGATTTACCTTTACTCTTCCTTCTGCATCACCCGTACCTGAGACAAAAGGAACAAAACACAAAATTTTGGTACATTAAATGGATTATTCAAATGTTTGCGCATACATGTCATCAAAGACAAGGTTTAAAGTGTAGTAAAGTAGAGTAAAGTAAAGTGTACCTTTTAATTTATGGAGGCATATTCCAAGCACAGTTACAATCACGATGAGCGCAAGGACAATGACAATGGCAGGAATCAACGCCGCATGTCGTCGTGGGGTGGGCTCTGCCGAGACAAGGAAAGGAGTGAGATCAGTTTGTAAAATATTGAGGCCTCTTGTGATGTCTACATTAGCCTCCGCGTTTCACTTTCACAACCACAAATTTTCACATCACTCAAGATCTGAAGAAAAAAAAAAAAAAAAAAAAAGTGACAGTACTTGTGAGAATACAGAGCTCCAGATTGCTGTACTGCACAATCAGAAGCTGGTTACTCTGCATGTCTTTCTGAGATGTACGGACAGTACAGGATATCCTGCGATGTTTTGATTTTGGTTTGGAGACCAAAATGTCAACCAATACAGATAGAGTCACTACATGCAAATCTCATGTAATTTTTCCACTCTCTTTTTGATGTGTCCACACCTGCACGGAGACTGCACCTGTGAAGCGCTGCAGTGTTTCCTTTCTGCCCTCGGAGATGTAACACGCACATTTTAGCACAGGGACCACCAGGTGCCTTTGGGGCAAAGAGGGGCTTCAGTGGCCTTTAAGGGGCCATCCAACTGAACTAAGTGCGCCTCACACACCAACGTAGTGAGAGCGCAGACAGCTTTACAACTTTAAATGAAAGCTGACATAACCACTGAAACCACACAGGCCAATTTCTACTCAAGCGGTGAGACGCCTACAATGTTGTTTCATTTTACACAGGAAGCCGCCCTTAACCATAAAGCCGAAGAGCTGAAAAGCAGCTAAAACCGAGTACTTTTTACAATTCAGTAGATGTCCTTTACAGTACTTACCACAGACAGTGTCAGATGTGGATGTCCCGTTCTTTTTAACTTGATATCCAGGATCGCAACTGCAAAGATTTACATCATTCCCATCAATCATCATCAATATGTATTTGAGCAAAAGTTACAGTATGAAAGGACAGTTCTTGCTTTTCATTGGGATTGAGATTTTGCTTGTGCTAATGTGATGGGAGTTGTATAGGAGCAACTAAAACACATTTGATGGCCAAATCACCTGGATTTAACCATAGAGCGTTGATTGGTTACTCAGTGAGGATTTTGATGGTTGCAGCAAACTCAAGTTACACCTGATTCTCAAGCAACTCTTATTCTAAAGAATCATCTACTGTTAGTTATTACATTAAAAACAAACAAAAGAAAGTTTTCCTTTAGGTTTGCTGTCATACTCACCCTGTCCATTTTTTACAGTCCTCTGACATCGAGCTGGAAAACGTGTTTGGAGGGCATTTTACACACACTGTGTCATGGCTGTGATTACCTGAAAGGGAGTGATAGCCAGTATGGATTCAATGCTACTGATCATAGCAAAAACACATAAACAAATCAGACTATGTTTCATATTCACTGGAACTCATATCGTTTCATATGCATTGCATATTGTGCCCTACCTCTGAACACAATCTTATATCCCTCTTGACATTCGGTGTGTTGCACACAGATGATGCATTTTTCCCTGGAGCAGTGGTATCCCTCCTTACATGTGCAAGTGGTTGGTTGTGTCTTGCTCTTGTGGGTGACGAAAATGAAGTTTTTATCTGTAAAAAGGGCCAAAAATTAAACAGGTTGTTCAAATTCAAACTGAAGTTGATCAATACATTGTGAATGGTTTGATTTGGTTTGTCACAAATGCTCACTTGGGTCGCAGTACGGGTGAGATTTACACATGGAACTGGTTGTGTAGGTGTCCTGATATTCATTTTCCCCACACGGCTTGCACTGAGGTTCCTCACAGCTGTTTTTGGACACCATGCTGGTCCCTGCAAAACATGCAGAATTTGCATTATGATAAAAAAGAGCTCTGTACATATGGTTTTTTTAAAGAGTACAAATTCTAGTGTGGGGTAACTTAAAGGCTGCTGATATGAGATCTGGATGAGAAAAGCAAATCAGTCATACTCTCTCGACAGCAGTGTGTTTGTGTGTGAGATGAGCTGGTTAATTTCCTGACATGGTAGATAATGAAAGGCAACAAAGGAAGGGTGTTCAGATGCATACCTGGACCGCACTTTTTACAACACTGCCTATCCTCCCTCAGATACTGTGTCTCTGGATCACAGGGGGACTGAGCGTCGGTAACCACCTGCAGAACAATGTCAACCTCATTAAACACACACACACACACACACATTATACAAGCAGCTCACTTCCCCCGAAACCAACAAACTAAAAGGGGCGTGGCGGAAAGTCCCAAACATTCAACAGTTTCTCTGCTCTGACACTTCATGGCACATCTATTTTTTTTTTAATTATCAACATTTATGCTGTTAACTGAATATCTATAGCCTCCTGTCATTCTGAACACATCATTTTAGAAGATTTCCAGCAATGATTCATCCTACAGCACTGCAGCAGAGCCTAAAACGAAACTGAAAGTAACTTTGAAGGACGTGCGCTTTGCTAAAATAAATAAGTAAATAATGATATATGCACAATGCCGCTGTAAACACCAGATAAAACATCATTTCAGATTCATATAGCATTGAACAGACTGATATTACATTTACACGGACTCCAGCATGGCATACAACGCTGGCAGCACTTGTAAGCGGGCCTATCTGCTTCAGATCTCAAAAGGCAGCCGCGATCTTTCTCGAATGGCGTAATTTTCTCCACCGACACAAATCCATCGTCTTACTCACCAATAAAGCCCATAGTATCAGCAGCAGATGCATCGCAGTGAATTGTGCTCCGTGCGGCATGATAACTCCGAGTGCTTGACAGATGCCGCTGTGGTCGGTGCGCAGACAGGTCTAGACACTTTTAAAACAGAAAGGAGGAACAAGACTCTGCCTTCTGCTCTTAGGGGCGTGTGGAGTGGAGCCACAGGGAATTTCCTACTCTTCTTTTCACTTGACCGTTTCCTGTAAATCCGGTGCGTCTGAGGTGGTACACATGTCTAAAAAAAAGTTTCCATAGCCCAATATGAGGATTTGTGGAAGCTTTGACTAGAAATTGCATGGTTATAGTCATTTAAATAAATAAATAAATAATAAAATAAAAATAAAAATAAAAATAAAAATAAAAATAAAAATAAAATAGAATACTACAGCAATCATAACTAGCATAGTATAGAAATATTGCTGCAACTGTTCCACCATATAATAGCAAATAGTAATGTAACCCAACTGAAGGAAATAAATAAACAAATAAAGCCTTAAACTGTATTAAAGTCATTATAAACTTTAATGCAGACGCAGTGTCAGTCCCCATGGGAATATTATGGGAATACGGGTTTTTATTGGGGTAATTTCAGAGTACTGATAAAAGCAACAGTTACGATTGATACCAAGTAGGTATTCCCCGTGTTTTTTTTTTCTCGGAAATCCCCCCAACATGGTCACCCTCCAATATACATATACATCAGGTGAAACCGGCTCTGCAGCGGTCTCTCCCGGACAAAACAGACAAGGCTGACATGCATGTGGAAGCATGTAAGGTGACATAAGCGTTTGCATTTTTTTTAACCCCAGGTCTCCACTTCTCAAAGGGCGTGGACTAACAGCAGTTTACCTGTCTTACCTTGAAGAAGTGAAATCTGACCTCAGAGAGGGTGGAGAAAAGAGGAACGTAGATTTTCCTGAAACTTTTTTTCTTTCCTCCTCAGTAAGGGAAGTAGTGTTCTGTCAAGGTTTTGTATAAGTTTTTTTTCTTTCTTATTTTTTTTAAATTGAAAACATAGGAGAAGTTGTATGGATTTTTTTCTTCCCTAAAATCTGAATAGTCATGATGCCAGGTTTAGGATCGAAGAAAAAAGACAACCTATCCAGGATGGATAAACACAGTGAGGATTTACCGCAGGTAAGATTGAAGATAAGCAAACAACATAACTGTATGCATTAGCTTCAACCAGGACTCGTTATTTAACAGCAAGCTACATGATGCTATTTAAAAAGCCTCAATCTGCTTCTGAAGATGAATAAGCAGCTGTATATATAGTCTTGCTTTTAGAGCAAGTTTCAGTCTCCTCAGGCTGTGTTAAGCCAGGTGAGACTAACTCCTGTTTCAGCGTCACTGGGGAATCTATCACATATTTTCACTTCCCCAATTCACACTTGGCTCCAGTATTATTATGTCTTTCTAATGAACTCATATTTACTCAGAAAAATGGCAGACAGTGAGTCATTTCTGGATGTTCCTGTAACAGTACTGGTTTTGCAGATGCAGGTGCTGATTGGAATATGCAGCGTAGTGGTTCCTCCTAATCATACATGAAGCCCAACCCTGAGACATGTTGACTGAAACATGTGGCAAGGGAAATCTGTCAGTTTAATTTTACCTTCCTTGTTGGCAAACACACAACATATCACACACCTCAAAGAACAAAGCAGTACTGAAGCAAAATGTTGTTTCAGTAATCCTGACTGGTCGAGGACCCTTAAACGGTCCAAAGGTCCAAGTTTCTTAAAAGGGTTTAAGTCATTTTCCCAAGTTTTAAAAAAATGTTTTACTAGTAAGCAAGGAAACATTGAAGTGCCGGAGTGTGAATGAACCCAGACCTTTCAGCTGAATAAAAATGGCATAACCTCATGAACTGAAATCAACATCCCTCCACATGTACATGATTTCTCTTTTCCCGGTGGGTTCTGCTTCTTTTCAGCTGAGCAACGAGATGCAGCTCAGCATCATGAACAAGGTCAAGAACGGCGAGCTGTCCATTGAGGACGCTCTTGACCTGGCCAGAAAGGACCAACTGCAGCTGCTCAGTCAGCAGAGCCAGGCTGAGGAGGTACTGTAACCCAGCTTTTATCATGCAACCCGGGCTTTCAACTCATTTTGTGGATATTCAGTAGTTTGTCTTTTAGATGAAATATAGGTCTAATGCATCTTGGTACGTTCTTGCAGTGCAGTTTCTGGGAGAAGGGCCTGGCTGCAGGCTTGGAGCCACAGCGAAAGGACCTTTGTTTTTCATGATGAAGTTTATGGCTTTGCCCATTTCTAACACTAGCCCTAATCTAAACCTGCTTTCCTGAGAAATATAGCCACATAGTGTTTTAATGCTGAATAAAAGGGTCCTTTTGCTGTGGGTGCTTCTCGCTGCAGCTCCAAGGCTGTAGCCAGACACTTATGCTTTTAGTAGACTGCAGTGTGTTGTTCAGCCTCAGCAATACATCCGCCAAGAATGAAATCGATCGGATGGAAGGTTGTTGAGAAAATTGATGGACAGACAGACAGACAGGCGGACAGACGGACAGAGATTCCTCCATTTATAGTCAGATTGTACAGTCAGAAAATGTCTAATCCAATGAATCAGCACGTAAACAAAGCCAACAACTCACTCTGTATGTAAAGGTCACCATGTTGCAATAATGGATTATTGCAATAATGGATTATTGCAACATACACAAAACTATTTCTTACTGGAATTTGACCACACTGGGTCATCCATCACAAATGTAAAAATAGAGAAGACCAGTGTAAGCTGACATATTTTTTGAAGTGGCACACAGATCTTGAAAGGGCCTGAAAGTTTTATGTTATCAGTTAAAGACAGTTTTGCTGTTTGCCTCCTCCTCTAAGTGTGATAATATCAGTAACACTGAAGGACTAATAGCTGACAGGCCTCTTGTATAGTTTTTAACCTTTGTGTATACAGAGAGCGAGCAGTGACATTTCTATCCCTCTAAAACACCTTTCAATACTTGTAACTTGTTCTTCTCTGACTAGGAGAGCTGAAACACACCTGGCCTACTTGACTACTTTGAAGCTAGTGAAGACATAATCTGGCCCTGCCCTCAAAATCACAGTCCTTTGTCTCATTAACACCCTACTCTCCTCTGTATATACTGTGGAGTAAACAGGCTGCCCATCCTGCCTGCTCAGTTTTAAAATAAACCTGTCCCTTGTTGCCAGTTTGATATGTCCATAGATATTTATAGGAAATAAAGTGGCAGGTAGCTGTTCATAGCTGTTACACACCCTAGCAGGAAACAGTCTTATAAAAATACCGGCCTAGTTGTGGATAACACGTCCTCGTTAATGATATTGCTCAGTAGAGTGTGTAATCCCACAGGGTATTCATTTCTGACATGAAGCTTTCTTTGTGCAGGAACAACAACAGTACAACTTCAGTGTTCACAAGCACGGCCGCTACAGGTGGCAGAAACGGGTTCTTCAGGTGAGTTTCTGTATGAAAAGAAATAAAGTTTTAGATTGTTTGAAATGCTGCACTGTGGTCAGCCTGGAGTGCATTGTCTAAAAATGCAAATCCTTCATATAAAAATAGTTTGTTTTGAGTGAGGTCTGGTTCATTTTACAGTGCTTTAAGTAGGACAATGACATGTGAGTTAGTAAATGCTCCCTCTGTGTACATCCAGATTGACTTCAAGACCAAAATGCTGTGCAGCATAGAGAAAGGCATCGTCAAGCGTCAGCTGCCCTTCTCACGGGTCAAGAGTTGTGATGACGGGGTCGGCTCCAGGTTCTCCATATCCTTTAAAGGACATCATGACTATGAGTTGGAGGCCACCTCTCTGCAGGACAAGCACAAGGTGAGTTAACGCTTGACCAGTGACTTTAAGTGGAACACATGGAAAAAAAGGAAACAGTCTTCTTCTATGTGTTTAAACTGAGTAGAACTCCTTTGGGCCTTTAGTTTGTGGCCAAAATCAAAACCAGCAGCATATGGCATTTGTTATAGGTGTTTATAGGGCTTTTCTCTGACCTTGCTGGTCATTTCATGTTCCTCTATAGATCATACAACTTGTGAATCAGATAATCTATGGGAACATATATAGCCACCCTGCAGATGGCAATGCAGAAACACATCAGCAGTCTCCAGGATCAAAGAGCCTGCGGGAGGGTGTCTTGTTCCTGCACAGAGGGGGCCTGGCATCATTCAAATGGGTGAAGTATGTATGTGTCCTCATTACAGTGGCACTACTATTGAGTCACAGCTAATACACAACAAATACACAGCGGAGGACTGAATATCCCCTGATTACTAATGCAGTATGTGTTCTTATACAGATAAAAGGAAATTCTAGACAGTTCTTAAGAAGGTTCCTAACTGCAATTTCTCAAAATCAACAACAGTCTCATTTCTTTAATTTTCCTCTTTACAAACATCTCATAATAGAGCCTGACTTAATTATGTGTAATAAACTTTAGGCTTGCTACCCCTGAGGTTAGGAAACCAAATTTAAATTTCTTTTTATTAAAATAAGAGTGTTGGTCAATATTAATGCTTTCCTGAAAGGCAGCATAATTCTTGGTTTGATATAATACAAAATGTGTCTAGAGAACAACTGGAAAAAAATCTTACAATTTATGTAAATAAGTAAATTTAAACACTCTTTTTTGGTGTTATTTGGTTAATGCCATTACTGGAATTAGCTAGCTTACTGGGCATACATCAAATAAAGCCTTACCATTAATGTTAATCTTAATGCTAGGTTTAGGGAAACCTATGAAGACTTTAACCTATTTGTCTAAAATTTGTTGGACTATATGAAATTAGAGCCTTGCCTTTTCCCTGTACCAGTTTATTGACAAGGGAAGGATTGCTGTAGCAAAAAAACAGGAACAAAGATGAAACAAGATGAAAGTTAAGAAATTATACAAAAACTTATTTTTCGAGAATACCCTTTTCCCTTTTGTTGTTCTTACGACTAAAGTTCAGTAAATGCTTGAAGATTTTTTTTCCCTAAAAATGTTTCATGAATCTGGCCTCAGGGTTTATTCCTGACCGTGCAGTCTGACCTGCATGCCCAATTACACAATACATCTTAAGCTGTCTTTCTATTGGTTGGGTCCTGTGGCTTGAACATACATTAGGCCGAATTATTGCTCAAGCTTTTCTTTGTCACAGATATGAGATCCAGCTGCACCCAGGCCAGCTTCACCTGGCTCCCCTCGGGCGGCGAGGGCGCACTGACGGCGAGGTGACCTCCACAGTGACCATGTCCATCGTGATTCACCTGTCAGACGGGGACACCAGAGTAGAGAAGCCTCACAGCCCTGACACTTTCACTCTGGTCACCCACAAAAATACCTACCAGTGAGTGACTCCCAGACCATAAGTGGCTGATGAATTTTGTTTATCATGCATGCTGTATTTCTTTAAGCATAATTTACAGCCTATTATCAGTGTGTATTGTCAGGCAGCAGTCTTTAAATCAAACTCTTTTGCCATCCATATATTTTATTTGAACATTTATGCACCATGCAATCTTGTTTGAGTGATAAAGTCATAAATACAGACCCAGAGTGTTGGTTCAACTGCTAATAAGGGAAGTTGAGTTAAGTGATTTTGTATTGCAGCTTCCGGGTGCCTGTATCAGAACAAGCAAAAAACTCTGAGGCTGTCATGAAGGAGAGAGATGCTTGGGCCAAAGCCATTGATAAACTGTGTTTGGAGTGGAAGAGGAAGTCCCACAATGAACACCTTTACGCAGAATCGGAGGATGTGCAAGGTCACAGCATAGCCGAAGAGGCAGAGGACGAGCTGTCGGCAGGAGGACGAGCTGATATAGAGGCCGGGTCTGGTGGTGGATTTAGTTTTCCATGTGGAAATATGAATCAAACTTATCCCCCAGCTGATTATGCAAATGCAGATCCCATCTCTTTTGGTGGCAATCATTTATCAGCTGGCGACGGCAGTCAGAGCCGTCCTTCAGACAAAAATGCAAGGCCTGTGGCCAAGCCGCGCAGCTTCATCAAGTCTGTTGATACCACGCCTACATCCCCC
>OMLF01005384.1:1532-11930 GCA_900302615.1 Holocentrus rufus | reverse complement strand
CAAACAAACAGCAGAATTTACTGAATATTCTGTTTAATTTTACCACTGGGCCTGGAGAGACAGACAGACAGACAGGCAGACAGACAGGCAGACAGACAGGCAGGCAGACAGACAGGCAGGCAGACAGACAGGCAGACAGACAGGCAGGCAGACAGACAGGCAGGCAGACAGACAGACAGACAGACAGACAGGCAGAATGAGTGAGACAAACAGACTGGAAGGATTCCTCAGTGCTAACTCTCTGCAAATGGAGGGTGAAAACACTCAGGGTGAGTGTGTGTGTGTGTGTGTGTGTGTGTGTGTGTATGTGTGTGTGTGTGTGTGTATGTGTGTGTGTGTGTGTGTACTCAGTATGTATAATGGATTAGCCCTGAGGGTAGCCCACTAGCAGGCAACCAGACCCTAACACACACACACACACACATACACACACACAAACACATGCCATTCCCTGCTTTGGCCCATTAGCTGGGGGGGAAGATCTATAATGTATGTATGTGTGTGTGTGTGTGTGTGTGTGCGTGTGCGTGTGAAGAGGCATGTGCACCATTTCAGGTAAGTACCATCCATTAGTTCTCGAATGGGTAAATGTGGTGCGCGCACGCGCACACACACACACACACACACACACACACACACACACACACGCACAGAGAGAGAGAGAGAGACAGAGAGAGAGTGGAACGAAAGACAACCATGATAAAAGAGTCTGTGATAAATTGCGTTCTTCATATCGACTGCACCAAAACCATGAAAATACTGTGCTGTGTGTGTGTGTGTGTGTGTGTGTGTGTGAGTGTGAGTGTGAGTGAGTGAGTGAGTGTGAGTGTATGACGATGAGGATGGTGTTGATGATGATCCTTATCATTAAAGGAGTCAGTTTGTTAAACATGGCTGAGACTGTTTTGATCCTTTCTGGGACCATGATGCTTCACTTCTGCCATCAGGAACAAACAAAACAAAACAAAACAAACAAAACATTTTTCCGGCTCTTCTCTCTCAGCACCGTTGACTTTTGACCTCCTTAAGTTGTAAAGAGTGTTAAAGTTTCTAAAGCTGATGCTGGCAGTTGAAGTAGGATGACTACTACACTAGCATTTGTAATAACAGAAATATTAATATGATTGCATTTAGTGTCATTACTGTTATTACTGCAATAATATCATAACATCGGTGAGACAAATAATTACAATGAACATGTCAGGGTGCTGTGACCTTTGACCTCTGATCGCCTTCATACTGGTTGCTTGTAACACTAACAAAGTGAGGCTCATTACACTGCTGTGTTCAGTGGAAAAGAGTCACAGAGATGACTGGAATGGAAAATGTGGCCTAAATTTAAATGTGAAAATCGAAAATCACTGAAGTTAACATTTTACTCAGGAAGAAGAACTGTAACTGTACTGAAGTCGTGTAACTGTACTGAAGTCGTGTACTGAAGTCGTGTAACTGTACTGAAGTCGTGTAACTGTACTGAAGTCATGTAACTGTACTGAAGTCGTGTAACTGTACTGAAGTCGTGTAACTGTACTGAAGTCATGTAACTGTACTGAAGTCGTCTAACTGTACTGAAGTCGTGTAACTGTACTGACATTGCTGTAACTCTGCTGAGGTTTTACACCAGTAGCAGTGCTGTTACTGTACTGACAATTTAAACCAGTAGAAGCACATTAAGCGTGCTGATATTTTACTCCAGCTGCAGTACTGTTACAGTACTGACACTTTACTGTTACTGCTCTTCTTACTGTACAGAGATTCTATTCCAGTAAAAGTACTATGATTGTACTACTATTGTACTGACACTTTACTACACTAGAAGTGGAGTAAAGTTATTGTTATTGTTGTTATTGTTATTGTATTGATATATTACTTAAACTTACTGTTACTACATTGATGTTTTACTCCAGTAGAAATGTTGTTACTGTACTGATTTGCTGACAATTTACATTAAGTGAATTCAATTTAAATACTTTTACTGCACTGACATTTTAGTCTTGTTGAACTACTGTTACTGTTATGACATGCTATGAATTTTTAATGAGATTTTACTCCAGTATCATTGCTACTGCACTGACACTTGTTTTTACAGAGATTATATTTTATTTTATTACACTTACTGTTACCATACTGACAATTTTCTCTAGAAGAAGCACTGTTACTATATATTACTCCAGTAGTTTCTGTAGTGACATTTTACTGTAATTGCAGTGACATTTCACAGAGGTGCTGTTACTGTCCTGACATTATTCTAAAGTAGACATGTTTTTACTGTGTTGACACCTGAACCCAGTAGAAGTACTGTTACTGCACTGACATTTTAGTCTAGTCGAACTAATGTTACTGTCCTTACATGTTATTGTTTTTACATAAGGCTTTGCTCCAGTTGCATTGCTGTTACTGTACTGACAAGCTATTGTTATTATATTGACATTTTACTCTGGATGACGTACTGTTGCCATACTGAAGTTTTACTCCAGTAAAAGTAGTGTTACTGTTCTGATATTTCATTATTTTGTTACTCAATTTTATTTATTTATTTTTTTACTCCTGTGGACGGACTGTTCTGTTCTGTATTGACATTTATTGTTATTGTACTGACAACTGCTTCCAGTAAACTTCCTGTATTATTATGTGTCTGACATTCTTCTCCAGTATAAGTTACATTACCAGCATAAAAATGGCCTTCAGTAAAAGGCAACTTATTTAAAATGTAGTCAGAAAATAAAGCGGATTAGCAAAGTGAAGGCGGGTTTCTTCTGTGTTGAAGAAGTTACTGCTGTCAGCTTCACTGCAGCCCAGTTTACCTTCAGGTCCTTCTCTAATGTGGAGGAGCTCCACCACCTGAGCTCTGTAACACACGGCTGTACCATGTAATGAAATAAAAAACTTCACTCAAAATGTACTGGAGTGAATGCAAAATTTCACTTTAAAATAGAGTAAGTATTCATTACTCCTCATCACTACTTCTACCGCTCTGCATGTGTGTGTGTGTGTGTGTGTGTGTGTGTGTGTGTGTGTGTGTGTGTGCTCCTCACCTCGTACTCCTCCTTGAAGCCGTAGCCCTCAGCACATTTCATCTGGGTGATGTGCTGCAGCAGGTCGGCCACCCGGATGGCCGGGTGCAGCTGACCGGTCTGGTAAGGCAGCGCCTCCCGCTCCGACTCCCGCTGCTTATAGTGAGACTGGACCAGACTGCTGGTCTCACTGGTCATAGTGTGACTGTCATCTGGAGGAGGACGTGGAGGACGAGGAGGAGGAGAGAGGGTGAAAAGGAGAAAACGAAGTAGTGAGGGTGAGAGACAGAGGAGAGGAAGAAATGGAGAGAGAAGGAAGGACAAGAGGAGATAAAGGAGAAGATAGAGGGGGTACAGAAGAGACAAGAAAAACAGGTCACATCTGGACTGCAGTCACTTAACTTAAGAGACAGACAGACAGGCAGACAGACAGACAGACAGGCAGGCAGGCAGGCAGGCAGACAGACAGACAGACAGACAGACAGACAGAACAACAGATATCCATCACACCACTCCAGAGTTGTGTATGTAACCCTGGCTCTGTGTGATGCAGACATGATGTATAAATGTTGGACAGACAGCTAATGGTTCCTACATGGTATGGATTAGACCGACTGAACCCAGATCAGCATCTGTATGAGACCAGAGTATTTAAAATGTTACCTTGACATGAAAATAAATAAGGTAAATATCGTGGCTGCTTGCTATCATGTTGTCACATTATGAAAAATCCCATTTCAGACAACTCGATAAGAAATGTAATCTCTCCTTTTCAGTTACATTAATACCTTTTTTAAGCTGTAAACATAAAGATCTTTATTTCTATTTCATTTCGTCTCCACCTTTGTGGCTAAGTGTTCATTGCTATGTTGCTGACTAGATCACCTGTCAATCAAACAGTGTGGGTGGGGCTTGGATTTCCTGCTAACAGAGTTGGAGTTTCTCTTTTCTTTGTCTGTTCAGCCATGGTGGCTATCGCTGCTCATGCTAGCTACCCAGTCCTTCTTCTTCTGTTTATTCTATTCAAAGCATGAAAAGTAAAACGCATGACTTCCTGTGCAGCAGGAAAGAACGAGCAGATATCGAGGTCCAGCCCTGTCCATTCCCCCTCTGTTTGTGTGCTCATGTGACGGGTTCCCCCCATTCGGGGCCGTCCTAAACCAGCAAGAGGCGAGTGAAGTGACTATAAAACCCTCCGATAGCGAGTCCACATGATGCAGACTCAGAACAGTCCACCACCACGACACACGCTCAGGTGAAGGACATCCCCACATCATCTTTTCACGTGTCTTTAACATCATGGAATGACATTTTAAATCACAGAATGTGTGGGGATTAAATATTATTTTGCATAAAGTTCAGGTGATGTGCAGATTTTATAGACAAGTTACAGCCGTCCAAAATGGATCTTACAGAGTCATGCAAATTATTTTGGAAATGTTACACATTTGCAGGAAAGCTGAAGAGACGAGAAGATTATGAGACTCAGAACATTATTTATTTATCTACTTACTATTTATCTATTTATTTTATTTTATTCATCTTTTCCCCCCTTTTTAACAGAAAAAGACACAACTTGTGGGAGATGTGTCTGTCAGTAGCCATGACAACAGCAGCTTCCTGCTTTAGGTGGCGGGTGACGAGGGGTGGACCGGTTTGGGAAAAGGCCTCGAGTGTTAGAACAGACAACAGAAAAGATTCAGCAACTTGAAAGGAGCACATGCATAAGACCAAAACAGAGCTTTCTCTATGAGTCAATGTCATTATTTATTACTTTTAGTAAAGAGAGACTTTTTATGCCACAAGAGCATATTTGTAGTCAAAGTCATTTTTTTGTTCCTTCTCTCCAGGATGTTGAATGAAACTTCTGGTATCTCTTTGCCAATAAAGATCACTTTCACTTTTTGGATTGTAGTTTAATTATTTATCCACAGCTGAGGAAACCGTTTCTGCAATGGTGCTCTGTGTTGCTAAAGCTGTTCGTACCGTTAGCATATCCCACCATAATGCTAACAGTGAGCTCTGGTAGCGCCTGCTAATGTAAAAACTGATGGATAATGTAAATGACTGTAAAATAACATGTAAAGAGACTTTGTTACACTGACGTTTTTATTTATTTATTTATTTATTTTTATTATCCAGTTGCTATTGCATAGTCAGTTTCTGTGGTCATGTCATCTGTACACTTAGGAGCTAGCATCTGGCTAATGCTACTTATTGATTTGAGTGGAGGACGCTAACAATGCAGGATGTTTCCCCACAACATGACGGAGAAATTTAACATTATAATTAACAGAAGTAAAATCATCCCTTTAAGGAGCCTCTGTCTGAATCTATGGGTACTTTGCTGTTGCTGTGACAACACAGATGAAAGGCTTTCGTCACATCACATCACATGACTGAAGAGAGGATGGTGATTGGTGCTGGTTCTTTTCCACAATGCTTAGTCAAACCACATGACTCACATTGTTAAATCAGAGATCAATCATTCAAATCTCTCATGAAAAATGTCAACCAAAAGGGTCTGACTCTGGTCGACATTTAGGTGCAATAAACCAGCCTTGTTCACGGTCAGACTGGGTGCCAGTCCAGATCCACTATAGTTTATGTACTGGTCCAGATACAGCACAGTGTGTGTGCTGGATCAAAAGACTCAAAATATTTTGTAAAATCTGGTCTGAAGAGAGAGGCAGCATTAGACTTCACTAAATTCAGTCCAATGAACAGGAAGTAGTTCAAAAACATACTGATCTACATGTACAGTGTCTACAGTGTGGACTGCCCTGGAGCCAGTCCAGTGTGGTTTCTGCATTGGTCTGCATATGGCCCAGTTCTGGTTCTGTGTTGGTTGCAGTGTGAAGCCTGCAGTGTGGAAAGACCAGAGAGTTCAAACCCGTTTCTCCACAACTTCCAGCAAGCTGTCTGACATCTAACACTTTTGTTAAACTGGCTGTTGAACAAAAGTTTTGACTCCATTCTGTTGACTTCCAGCACTCTGATGTGCACACAGACTTAGAGAATATCTTCTTCTGCGCTCTCTAACTCTGCTCTCATTGGCTAGCCTGGGGCTAACTGACCAATCAAAACCTGTCTACCCGTACAGCTCAGTCATGGGACAAAGAGGCATGGATAATGTAATGGAGGCGGCGGTTTGTGATTGATGGAGGAGGGATGAGACAAAGTGCACCACGACGACGACATCAGCAACCAATCAGTGACAGAGACAGAGAGAGAGAGAGAGAGAGAGGGAGAGAGAGAGAGAGAGAGAGAGAGAGAGAGAGACGCCCCTGAATCCTGATTGGTTTAAGATGAAGTGGTAGGACGGGTTGGGGTTGTGATGTCACAGTTTCACAAAGGGTGGGGGGGCATTGCCATGCCAACCGATGACATCACAGCAAGTGGTGGGTGTGGCTCCATGCGTGGTGACGACAGACAACCCCCCACATAAGACCCGCCCCTTTGACCCCCCAATTTAACCACTTACCATTAATGGGCACTTTATACAGTGATAGATAGAAGAAAAGAAGAGAGAGGAGACAGGGTATAAGCAACAATATTGCTTTAGCGTTAGCCTGGACATAAACTAGCCTACTGCTAACATGTAGCTACTGTGAGTGTACAGGAAGTAGCTCCTAGCTTTGTAGCATACTGGTCAAATTTATCATGGAATATCTAGCAGCTAGCACCTAGCCTAGCCACACTGTACCTGCTGCTATCAAGTGTAGCCTAGCTAACAGTAAAGGAGGGAAGTGACCGCATTTAATACCGAGTATCTTGCCTGTCCTGGCCTGAAGAGAGAGGAAGCAGAGTGTAAGTAATAGTATCACTTTAGCTGTAGCCTTCACTTTGACATAAACCAGGCTATCATATATGTGGCTAGTATGTTTGTGAGGGAAGTAGCACTGAGCCTAGGAGCACATTAGCCAAATTAAATATGGAGTACATCAGTTGGCCATGGCATCTAGCACTAATCCATGCCTATCTTAGCAGTAAACTGGTTACATGCAGTTTCTACAGTGTGACGATATTTACCAATTAGCGGCTAGCCTCACTTTGCCTGGAACATCTAGCATGGTAGACCTAGCCTAGCATAGTCTGGCTGATGTGGGTTAGTTGGGATGGCTGGTTTGACTTTAATTCTAGCCTTTGGTCAAAGTAGATGTAACGTTGACAAAGACAAAATCAAAAGAGAAATTAGATTCATCCTCCGACAGACAAACAGACAAGCCTAAGACATAAATGACTAGCCTACTGATCTGGTTTACAACACTTCATCATCATGGATCAACCTGAAGAACATCGAACTACACTGCACTACACTGCAACACTAAGATCCAGCCTGGTAGAAACATACTTCGGTGGATCTGTTTGACAGCCTGGCTGTGGTTCTGAATCAGTAATGATCCAGGACCGTGTACACAGATGAGTAATTTGGGGGGAAAATTCAGGAAATTTGTGTCTGACTTCTAAATTTCCACTTTATTAAAGGTATACTCCAACATTTTGGGCAAAATGTTGGAGATGCTTGATACCATTTTCACCTCTGTACGTCCACTGGTTCAGTTCTTATGGGTAGCATTTCATGTTAGCTTAGCATAAAGACTTGAAGTCTACAGGAGTCATTAGCCTAAATCTTTCAAGTGAAAAAATACCAGCGGTTATAGTTCCAACTATCTAACTTCTCCTGAAATGACTTTTTTTGTTGTTGTTTTTTTTTATTTCCAAGACATGTATTTCAAGTGCCCATGATATACTGTGTAAATAAGACAGCTTCAGAGTTACTGTAAAGTTTTGTTGTTTTTTTTTTACTTTTATTGAGCTAGGCTAATGACTCCTGTAGACTTCAAGTCTTTATGCTAAACTAACATGAAATACTAAGAACAAAACCAGTGGACGTACAGAGGTGAAAATGGTATCATTTTGTCTCAGTCTGAATAAGTCAGAAAAAAAGGGGATTTTGCCCAAAACGTTGGAGTATTCCTTTAAAGATTTCTGCTCGAGAGCACAGATTAGAACAGGCAAGATGTAACAGCTGCTGTGTAACTTCATCCCAGGCTTTCAGCCAGAATGCAGAAACTGTCCACTTATTGCTAGAGAAACATTATCCATGTACGTACAATTTGAAATTATTTCTTCAACACAATGAAGGACAGGAAAAAGGAGGCAAACTAGCTTGCTCGCTGTGGACAGCTTTCTTGTTTTCTGGCTATTTTACCTCATTTTTACTGAGGTTCGTTTAGTTTTCTGACTCATTCAATGTTGAATACCTATGAATCCTAAGAACTGAACATCCACAAATACCTACAACCTCCAAGAATCAAAATAAAGAGCAAAACAAGGTGGACGGTTAGGTAGCGTGACAGCTGGAGAGCTAGAAAAATGGCTAATAGTTTCTCTAATTTACAGCTTTGTTGGTTTGTGTCTTTATTTTGTTTTCCTCCCCCAGTCCACGTGAGCGTGTTGTGTCCATGCAGAGGTCGGAGGTCACAGACAGACGTGACATCACACGACACGCAGGAATGTTGTGGATGCGGGGATGGAGTGAAGCCCACCGTCACGTTCAGAAACAGGAAAAATAATAATAAAAAAAAAAAAACGAAACAGAAGAATCAAAAATTCTTAATCATTTTAATAATAATAAATATTGAAAGGAAATTTTTTTAAAAATTGTCAAGACCAAAACAGTCTGTATAGAAAAAAATGTAAAAATTTAAAAAATAGAACAAAGAAAAAACTTCTACTTTATAAAATATTTGAAGGCTTAAAAAAATCAAAGCAAAATTTAGTTTAAATACAAAAATACAGAAAAAAATACAACAAAAATGTGAGTAAATAATATTTTGTCAAAAAAACAAAAACAAAAAAACAAAAACAAAACCAATAATAATAAAAAATAAACAAAAATAAGAATTCAAGATAAAACACAAAAATCATAAGGACAGAGGCAGCCCTGGTCAGAGACAACGAGAAGCAAGCAGGGATGGATGGAAGCCAGAATCTCTCTCTCTCTCTCTCTCTCTCTCTCTCTCTCTCTCTCTATTTCTGTTCTCAGTCTCTCTAGCTTTATCTCTCTCTCCCTCTACCTCTCTCTCACCCCCCCCCCTCTCTCTCGTTCCATTCTTTTCCATAGAGTGTGTGGATCTGAGCTGTCTGCCTCTTGTCCACTTCCTGTCTACTTCCTGTCCAGGTATGGTGTCTAGACTAGAGAAGACGAAGAAGAGAAGGTATCTCACCCAGAATAGCAGTTGGCACGAAGGGATCTGCCATCAGGACACATCAGCAGCAGAGAGACAGACAGAAAGACAGGAAGACAGACAGGAAGACAGACAGGAGAGAGGGAAAGGAAAAGAAAAGAGAAGAAGAGTGAGTAAGCAGAAATATTCCTTTCTATGTGTTCTCTGGAAATTGAACTTGGTCTAAACAGACCCCAGCAGGTTTCATCATTTTGTCATCTGTAAGCTCCCATCCAGCCTGTGTGTTAGCTAACAAAATGTAAATGTGAAAGGTTAGGGTGAGACGGTGCTGGTCAGCTAGCGAACAAGCTGACATTATCTAAACACTCAATCAATCAGATGGATCAGTGATCAGTTCAGAAATGAACCGGCTCTATTTCCTGAGACGTTTACAAACACAATCAGCTGTTCAGCAACACCTCCAACATGGCCGCTGCAGAGATACCTGAAGGCCCTCCATAGGACCCGGTTTTACTCAAATAACCAACAGCTCCCAAGAGACCTCTGAAAAGCTCTCCAGTGCCCAGTGAACCCCAACAGTTCTGAGACTCTGACAGCTCCCTGAAGGCTCAGCAGGTCCCAGTAGACCTCTTTAACTCCCAGTAGGCCTCTCTAGTTCTTCTATAAACACAAACAGTCATCAATAGTCCGCAGTTGTTTCCTATAAGGTTCAGCAGTATCCATTAAACCTTTAAAGTTCCCATTAAACCCATTTTTTCAACAGAAGGACCCCAAGAGTTTCAAAAGTCCTCATTAGATACTGATGGTTTCCAAAATGGTACAATGGTTCAAATGGGCCGAAACTGGACTGGACTGTAAGTGCTTGTGCATCCTGGTATGACGTTAACAAGGGAGCATCACTTCCCTGTTTCCCTGCTCCTTAAGATAAATGGTTTTAGAGAGACAGAGTCATGTGACTGCAGTTAATGTTACAGTTTGATTAAACTGCTTCTTCAAAACTGTCCAAGAAATTATAAAATATAACAACAGAAAGACGCGCCCTGAAGCAGACAGGAGTACAACAACCAAAAAAGTATGAAACATGTAATAATAATAATAATAATAATAATAATAATGAGAAGAAGAAGAAGAAGAAGAAGAAGAAGAAGAATTACTATTACTATTATTATTATTATTATTATTATTATTAT
>OMLF01005380.1:4269-15666 GCA_900302615.1 Holocentrus rufus | reverse complement strand
AGATTTTGCTTTCAAGCTGTGCCTCCTGGGCGCTCCGGTGTCTCACCGTTTAGAGCGCGTGCCATGTGTTGTTACCGTGGCAGCACGGGTTCAATTCCGACATGCCCCCTTTGCTGCATGTCATCCCCTCTCTCTCTCTCTCCCCCGTCTCTCCTGTCTATCTCCACTGTCACTGCTGAGTGAAGCAGAAACTCCAAAAATATTTTTTAAAAACCCCTCATGCCTCTTATACCCTCACCGCCTCTCTCTCCCCCCACTTTTGTTCGCAGCGGTCGATCCCCTAATTGTGAATGTCATTTATAGCCATCCTATATGCAGATGCACGAACCTCTCGCGTCGGGGAGCCTGGTGTGACATGACTGCCGATAGCTCCACTCTGAATAGCAGAGCGCTGCGAGGCCTTGTCTGTGAGAGTAGGGGAGTCAGCCTGCGCTCCAAGGATGTGACTGTGCCGCAAGTACAGAGAGAATGTCAGAGACGCAGAGAGGCGGCTGATGTGAGGTTCAGAGCGCTGCTTCTTCTCTCCTCCCACGGAGACGAGCGACAAAGACGAAATAGCAGGTAAAAGACAAGATGCCTCCAGCTTCAGTCTGGGGCTTGTAATGTAAACTTTCGGCAAAAGCTCCTGCCCAGCCTTTGTATGCAAATTGAGACACACACGCACACACACACACACATTTGCTGATCTTGCTGATAATCCTGCACATATATGGAACACACACCGGTGGAGCTTGTCGGATCTGTCAGTCATGGCAGTGGCGGATACAGCTTCACCGCACAGTCGGTTATCTGCAGCACCGGGCAAAGACACAGCAGCCAGCATGCCTGTGTGACACGGCAAACCTGCTGAAGTTGAAATATTTTGAAGCTGCAGGGTTCAAATTTCAGGAGGGACTATTCCCTATTTCCCTAATTAATTTTTTTTTTTTTTTTTATAAAATGGCTAAAAGTCACCACAGCCACTTCAGTGCTCCACTGGTGACAAAGACGCACTGGAGGAGGACCGGCCATGTAAGTAGCTTTCCTGGATAGACAGACTACCAGAAACCAAGAGGGAGTTGTGCGGCATGTTAAGCAGAGGCTTTGAGTGTTGCCACTTCAAACAGAGGTTACAGTGGTTGATCTTGTGAGTGCTGAACCAGACAGTCAGTGCTGCCGCTTCATCTCACTCCTGAACTGATGAAATATGTCTGTGTATGGGGAAAACCCCCACTGATTATATCTCCTAGTTTAAAGGAACAGATTGGCCTGTTATGGAATGCTGCGCTTGTTGGATTTAGATTAACATGCTGACGATGAATGAACACAAACATGCATTTTTTAGGCTGTATGTCGTGACACAGTTTTGCTCCTAATGCAGTTGTGTACTTTTGTTTTTTTGTATCCTCGTGTGGTTTAACACTCGTTGTGCTCTAATCTATGCACCCAATGTTGAAGCCAGGGGTATTTACCTTTAGGGCTTGTAGCAGACTATTGTTTGCACATGGTGGAGGACTTTACTCAAACTCACACTGAAAGCTAAGATAATATTGCTCTGTACACAAACTGTTTGACTATGTCAGCCTTTAGTGACTATGCCTTTCAGCCACTGCTGGACTGCCTCAGACTATTGTTCCAGTGGATCGTTGTAATCCACCGGTTTTCCACGGTAGTTGGGGTCAGAATAGTCAACTGATGACAAAAACATCAGCATCAAGTTTCTGGCGCATGAAATAGCAGGGGGATAATCTCTGACCGGGCTAAACGGTGGCAGAGAAACAGATGTCGGTTGGGTTCAGCAGAACGAGATAGGTGTTTGATCGTGGCAAAGGTGGAAAAGCTGGAAAAGCTGGCACTTCTGACTGCGTAATTGGGTGAAAAGCCGCAGGCGAGAGGCCACAGATCACGCGCTGGAATGAGGTAAAATATTGCTCTGCATTCATTTGTGTCTGCTCTGTGTCGCTGACATAAGTCGTAGGAACAGTTGACAAGGAATGTGCACTTTTTCATCTTTACAGCTGCTTGTGTGCAGGTTTCAGTAACAGTGCAATGCTTTCTTATGAGGAAAATGTAAACAATATTTCAAATCATTATGGATTCAGTATAAGATAAACAATTAGGTGGGTGTGTTTTCCTAGAACCAGATGGGCTGTGCTGGTGTGAAAACGTGCTTGTAACCAATTAATTGCGTGATGCACAGGACGTATTACAAAGGGTCACACCTCAGCCCTCAGATTCACTCTGCTGTAGGAATAAGTGAACCGCAACATTCAACAGATAACTGAAAACCTTTAACCACCACTTCATCTCACTCTCCTCTCTCCAGACCCCAGATTTATTTGAAATGATTGAAAAAATGCAGGTAAGGCGATGCACCGATCTTTGTGCTTTTATCTTGGCTTCCTAAACTGCACTCACCAAGCAAAGCTCTGAACTAACCAGTCAGTGTGTCTCTTCCTAACGCCGCAGTCTCCAGTAACAACGGCTTGTCCTTCTGCACATGTGAACGGGTAGTGAGGCCCTGTCAGAGTTGTCATGACTTGTGTCTCAGCGTCTCTGTTAACCATGCTGGTTATAACTCTGTAAGCTCATTAATTCACTTCAAAAACTCTCCTCTGGTTTCTAAATGCTGTGGAAGGGTGATTGTTCAGTGGAGCGTGACCCCACACATAACAGGCTAAGAGTCATTTTGATAGAGCTTATTAAAACCAAGCAAAAACTTTTTAAAAAAAATCTTTTTTTTGTCTGTGTGTGTCAGCAATTAGTGCACCAACAGTAGTGAAAATAATGTGCACATTATTTGCCCCTTCTGTTTAATTCAGAAGTGATGCAAGAAATTAAGTCAACCCTGCAAAAAATTCCATTCACACTGGTCTTAAAATCTTCGAAAACATGGTGAAAATCTACCAGTTTGATGAGATAATCCCTCTTGTTTCCAATGCAAGTCCACTCGTTTCCAGAATTTTCTTGAATCAAGTGTCATTTTCTTGATACTAGTGGGCTGATCTGCCTTATTCTGCCTTGTTTCAACATATTTATACTTGAAACACTCTTGAGAAAAGTAAAACTGGAAACAAGTGGGATCATCTCATCCCACTGGCAGATTCTTGCTTGTTTTAAGAGAAACAAGCCTGAATGTGAGACTAAATTGACATTTTTACAACAACTGCGTCTCAGTGGTTTTCCTTCCTGAAAGCGTGCGATGACACAGCTGAAATGCGGCTCTTGGTGGAGGGTGTATGACGCGGCGATGTCATTTCTTCCACTATTGCAGACAATTTATTACAACGCGGCCCGGCTTATCTTCTCCCTTCATGCCAGGCAGCATCACCTCACCCTGATTTAGTAGCACTGCATCTGTCTCCCTCTCTCTTTCTCACACACTCACATCTCAGGTCCTGTGGGCATTCCAGTCTACGAGTGCCACTTATGTGCTGCATCTTTTTAAGTGACACAATCCCCGCGGTCTTATTACCACTGTTCTACTCTCCCTGGCACTGACAGCCTTTTCACTCACTCCCAACTGGCTGCTCTTTGGCATCTTTTGTCTGTCTGCATCCACTCTCTTCTCTCTGTCTGTGTCTGTATCTCTCTCTGTATCTTTCCATCTGTCCCCCTCCGTCTTCGCTTTATTGCCTGCTGCATATCTCTGGGGCAAGTTTTGCCCGTTATGTAACGAGACCAGTCATTTTCTCCCAGTCGTTTCTTATTTGTTCATTCAGACCACGACAATCGCAGCACTCTCTTTAAGGTGGATGCGTTTTTTTAGTAAATGTCGAGTGCAGGCATCCAGATATTTGTGACGACTTGGGTTGGGAATGCATATGCAGGGGTCGCGTGTCACTTCCTGATTCCCGCTCTGTTCTTCTGTCTTCGTCTCTTTCTCTTCTCTTAGGGCAACAGGATGGATGAGCAGAGATGCACCTTTCCTCCCCCACTCAAAGTACGGCTCTCCACGCAGACCCAGGAGACATTATTCACCCTCTGCCTTCATTGTCTCATCTCGCTCTATCAAACAGGCTGATTACTCCGACAGAACAATAGCAGATTATTATCCACGTTGCAGTCTTATACGTCTCTTACATCTAGCCAGCATCGCCGCACTAACAGAGTTAATAATGCCTCCGATTTATAAATGTTCCGATGACATTGTTAAAAAAGTTGCCCCCCTGCTGTGCAGAAGTGGAGGCGGAAGTCTTCCTGACAAAGTATTTGGCAGGATGTGATTGTAATAATAACCCGGCCAAGTCAGGGCTTCCTGTCAGAGAAGAGTCAGAAGTAGTAGTTAGGTAATTCTTCTGTGTGTCCTCACAATGTCAGAGTAGTTTTTTTTTAGTACCATGGAAGTGGTGTTTAGAAATGCCATCATGCCACAGAAAAGCAATGCTGTAAGGAAATGCATTATTAGTTGAATCGTGGATAGTTGAAGATCTCTTTCACTGCATAATAGTTCTGTAGCTTTTCTAAAACTGCATCCTTTGGGATTATAAAGTTGGACTGTGTGGGTTTTAGTGCTTTGATGAGGCAACAAAGCTGTTTTTCTCTGTTCCTCAGACTGAGGAGGACTACATTCCATACCCAAGTGTCCATGAGGTAAGTTGATGACTCTGCATGGCTCTACATCGCACCAGCGCTTTCCACAAATAGTATTTTGTGTCTCTCAGCATCTCAACCAAACAGCTCAATTTCAGTTTCCGTATCATTTTATTTATAACCTATTCCCTGCTTACCTTCTACATTTGCTTCATCGATTTCAGTTGGATTGCATCTGCCCTTATCGTCTTTCACTTTGGGACAGGTGCTGGGCAGAAAAAGCCCCTTCCCTCTCATCCTCCTGCCCCAGTTTGGGGGCTACTGGATCGAGGGGACCAACCATGAGTTCAGTGACAGCACGGACACGGAGCAGCTCCAGCCCCTGTCCCCAAACACCCGCACCAAGCTGGAGTGCAACACCACGGCTAAACTCTACCGCAAACACTTCCTCGGCAAGGTCAGTGCACCAAAGACAAAGTTTACCATCTCTTGCAATTTGAACAGCTCCAATAATGCAATTACATCTGACAATATGGTCATAAAATGATCCAGTTGATTTAGTAGTGACGCTCAGCTTTACAATGTTTTAAAAGGCTGTAACAGCTGACATGTTCACAGTGATATCTGTGGAGACATTTTCATCAGTTTCCCTCAGAAAAGAGCTCCCTACTCAAATGAGCCTCATTACTCCCATAGAATATTGTACAACCAATTGCACTTCTTGCTCATTATAGTAATGAAATGAATAAGCGATAAGTGAAATCCCTGCAGAGTACCTCAACAACAGGGCCCAGCCTCCCTGTTTGACACTTCATACACTGTTGCTAATGAAGATGCATTAAGCTTTGCCACCTGTTTTTACACCCGCATAATGTGAACAAATTTGATCTGCCTGTAGTAGCAGAGTAGCAGAAAAAGGAAAGGCGCACAGATTGGGAAGATATGGCACATGATTCAAGTAATTGATGCACTAGTTTTTCTTTGGTTGGTGTGTTTGTGCGTGCATGTGCGCGTGTGTGTGTGTGTGCATGCGCATTTGTGTGTTTGTTTATGCCAGATACTAATGGCTGTGTCCTTGCACTGGGCCATCAGGAACACTTTAATTACTATTCAGTGGACAGCGCTCTGGGACATCTGGTGTTCTCCCTGAAGTATGATGTGATCGGTGACCAGGAACATCTCCGTCTCATGCTCAGGTGACACTCTCATGCACACCGCAATATATCAAAATAATCTCTTTTTATTCAATCTTTTCGAGTGTTCAGTTTTTAGTTCTGTGTTGTGCATCTCCACACCTCATGTTGCGGATTTGTGGGTGTAAACAGCTGTTTCGTGATCAATCGGAAAAAAAACAATCCGCTCATTTTTGTTTGCTCCTGCAGCTCTTTCTATTGACTGGATAATCACATCCTCCCAGCAATAGTCTTATCATAAGAGTCATAAAGCTAGCAAGAGTGTCAACAGCACTGTCATTTCCACAGCAGGGTAACAGATGGACTATTTAGGCCAGCATGTGGGTGGGGATGGAGGGATGGAAGGAGGGAGGGAGGGAGGGAGAGGAGAGGAGAGGGTGGGGTAGTTTAATGATGATCCATACCGGATGATCTCTTTCCCATGTGATAGGTTCTGAGAAGTGTTGCATCACATTATTTGGCATCGAGGCCAAACTGATACTGTTTTGTTCCTGCACCAGGACCAAGCTGAAAACCCACCACGATGTGATTCCCATCTCCTGCCTGACAGAATTTCCCAATGTGGTCCAAATGGCTAAGGTGAGTGAAGTCAAAAAGCATTTTTTTTATTTATGACACAAGTGATCATGTAGAAGCATGCAATAATATGTATGTATCTATGCACAGAACACACCAAATCAGTTATTTCCTATTACCTTGGTGCATAATTACTTATCTGTTTTTAAAATGTCCTAAAACACTTATTATTATTCTCATTTCTTTTGACTCCAAGCTTGTCTGTGAAGAGGTCAATGTGGATCGTTTTTTCCCCGTCCTTTATCCAAAAGTAAGACTCAGCTTTGATTTCTCCGAAACTGCTTTGCATTAGTCGCTGCTGCATGTCATTCATGGTTATCTATATTACCGTTTGTATTTCCTGTCATTTCTGTAATTTCCTCACAGGCCTCGAGGCTTATCGTCACATTCGATGAACATGTGATAAGCAACAATTTCAAATTTGGAGTCATCTATCAAAAGTTTGGACAGGTGAGCTGCATGCAGTTTAGGATTTTGCATATGAGGTCTTGTTTAAAGGTGTATTTAAAGAGGTGCATCTTGGACCATCATTAGTCTTCTATTCAGAATATTCACCATGAGACCAGTGAGTATGAATTATACACTGTCAATAGTGATTTCCACGAGGAGGCTGATTATTGTCAGTCCTCCTCAGCCTTAATAATAGGTTTCAGTCCAGTTCAATCCAGCCAGTTCTCTCTTCAGTGTCCCCTCTCATTTTCTGTGACGATCACGACCTTGTTGTTTATCATGTGGGAGCAGAAGCGCTGTTGAATGCTTAGCTGAGGGCCCTTGTAGGCCTATCTTTGTATGGAGACCTCACCTCAGTGTATGCAGATCCGTATCCTTGATCTCTTGAAGCCTGAAGGTGTTGGATTACATTATGAATGAGCCAAGGGCCCCCTCACGAGGGCCGAAGAGCTCTCTGCTCATCCGCCAGAAAGACATCTCTATCCTGGAGGAGCATTAAGTGGAGGAAGGCATGTTAGGCAAATGGGCGTCCTGCTTAAGGAAAACAAAACAGACGCGCTCAGTGGGCAGTCTTTCTGAGGGTGTGTGCTTACATCCAGGCAGGCTTTTTTTGTTCACGCTGACAATAGATGAACAACAATCACATCAGTTGATTATAAACTCTCGCATGTAAGCCGTTATAAAGCCACCTCTTATCTTGTCAAATGCAAATACAGCAACGGGCAAGAGGGTCAAGCACACACTGTAAAATTCACCTCACTGTGAGCTCCTCCAGCTACTGATCTGCTGCAATAAAAACACACATTGTGACTGTAAAATATGTGTGCATTTTACATGCTGTTGAGCTGCACGTTGTTACTCACTGCTGAGAGTATTGTGCCTTGCATGCACTCGTCTATGCAGTATGCAGATCGGTTTCGCTTGTCATGCGTTGCTCTTATTTATTTGTAATGCAGAGACAGAGGCCTTATTTAATGCCGTAAGTTGACTTTTCAGAACACAAGCCACATACAGTACACAATCCACCAATCTCTTTTTTTGTTTGTACGTGCTGAAGTCAATACTTTCTCCAAGCCTTGATGTTCATGAGTCCTTTCGCTGTCACAGACATCAGAGGAAGAGCTGTTCGGCAACAGTGAAGAGAGCCCTGCCTTTGTAGAATTCCTGGAGTTTCTCGGGGAGAAGATCGAGCTCCACGACTTTAAAGGGTAAGAATGCACCGCACTAAAAATACCGGACCATAACACATTTCTCATTACGCCCCACTGGCCGCAGAGAGGATGGTCGTGCTGTTGCAGAATACCCTGCTTCTCTGGTGCTTGCAGTTTCCGTGGAGGGTTAGACGTGACGCATGGCCAGACCGGCACGGAGTCCATCTACAGCAACTACCGCAACAAAGAGGTCATGTTCCATGTGTCCACGAAGCTGCCTTACACGGAGGGAGACACCCAGCAGGTACTGTAATACAATACCACCATGTCGCACCTTTCATGACATACAGCAAGCAGTCAGATAAATTCCCCCTGCCTGTGTATTTGACAAGTACAACCCATCATTTTGTGTGATTAATAGTTTTATGTTTGTACGTGTCAGCAGCAGCACTACATTACATACATTTAATGCTGATATATAGTAGCCTCTGTCCTCACACATCTGGGTCACCTCCCCACTGTCTCACAAACACTGATTTATCAGGGCAAACACACAACACACCACTTTCTTATCATGCCGTGCGCAAACACAGGCAATGTGTAATCAGCGTCCCCAGCAGCAGCAGCAGCAGCAGCAGCGGCGGCGGCGGCGGCGGGTGTAAGCAGCGAGCGTTCGGCCTATCAGTGCTTGTTCAGGCTGTCGGGAGGGGAGGCAGCACTCCCTGGTGGTGGTTCACATGGTTCAGCAACGAGACACGAGGAGGGAAGAGAGGAGGCTGGAGAGTGAAAAGACTGAAAGGGGGGAAAAAAAAACAAGCACACATTTCAAAGACAGAGAGGGGCCTTGGGGACACTCTGATGTATAACCCAAGAAAGTTTGGAAAAGTTTTAAAATGATCTAATTTAAAGCCTAAAAAAAGTATTAAAATGCCTCAAATGCGGGTATCAGAGGTGTCACTGTGTTCACCTTGTAATGTCAAGGGGTATAACAGATCTGCTTTTTCATAGTTTGGTTTGTAGCTTGTTTTTAGGCCATGGTTTGGTTTGTATTATGATTTGGCTAGAAAATTAAAATATAACTGCTCACAACTCAAGCTCTTTCTTTATTGATTTAAATATATGCTAAGAATTCAAGTCAGTGATTCTGCAGGTGCCTTGATAGCATTCATGCTAATGTAACTAATTCATACTATATTCATGCAACAGTTGGCACTGACATTTTCTAACAATCTCTAATGTCCACCCCTGACAGAGGCACACTTGCATGCATTCATTAATAAATGATATTGTTTGTGACTTATTGCCGTGTGGCTGTTTGTGTTGCAGTTGCAGAGAAAAAGGCACATAGGGAATGATATTGTGGCCATCGTGTTCCAAGAGGAAAACACTCCCTTTGTACCGGACATGATTGCCTCCAACTTTCTCCATGCCTATGTCGTGGTCCAAGTGGTCAACGCCTGCTCTGACAATGTTCTCTACAAGGTGAGCTGCTGCCCCCTTTGTAGACTGACTTTGCCTCCTTTGACAACATAATCTTTGATCACGCCTCATGTCAATCCTCAGGTGTCAGTGACGGCACGAGACGACGTGCCGTTCTTTGGCCCGGCCCTCCCAAACCCCGCTATCTTTAGAAAAGTAAGTGGAAAGGCTTCTCCTGGACCGGAACTGTTGCTTCCTCCAGCAAATGCACTTCCCTGTTTGTAATCATCTTTGTGTTCACACCCCATTTACATATTTACATATTTACATACTGCATATTTGTTTATGGTTGATACACATTGTAGCATAGTGTACATATTTCACATGCATATTTCTTATTTCTTATTTCCTATTTCAATTTAGTATAGTAGAGCATATAGTGTACTTATATTTTTACATTCTTTAACATATTTCTAATTTCCTATTTCTATTGTTCTACAATGGGAGCAACTGCAACTGACTTAATTTCCCCACGGGGATCAATGAAGTGTTCTGATTCTGATCATTCCTAGGGTCCTGAATTCCATGAATTCCTCTTCACTAAACTCATCAATGCTGAGTATGCCTGCTATAAAGCTGAGAAATTTGCCAAACTGGAGGTGAGTAATTGAAAATAACATCATCCAATCTCTAATGTTCATGTGTCTGTGGCTAGAATGCACAAAATCCTTTGCTGTACGTTGTTTCAGCTCACACTTCGCATGTGTTTGTGTTTAAGGAGCGGACGCGATCGGCCTTGTTAGAGACGCTGTACGAGGAGCTGCATGTGAACAGCCAGGCCATGATGGGCGTCGGAGGAGACGATGACAAACTGGAAAACGGCAGTGGAGGAGGAGGGGGCTTCTTTGAATCCTTTAAGGTAACTGGGATGGCAGAAGCAGAGGCCTGGACAGTTTCAGAACCTTCAAACTTCTGCTTCATTGGAAAATAAAATAAAATAAAATAAAAATTGAAAGATGTAAGCTTGACAAGCTAAATACTGATTCATAGATCTTTTATTTTACTTATGTTAGCGCTACTGAACACAGTTAAAGGAGCGCTATGCTACATGAAGGTTGAAGTGAGAACCCTTTAGACTCAACTAACAAAACAGAGCAAGCACAAAATGTGATGGTTGAATCTACATGGTTCTCACCGTCAGACTGACAAATTACATAATTGTTTCATGTTTTTGTCATTTGAGTCTAAACCGTCCCCACTTCAATCTACCCACAATTTTACATAGTGCACCTTTAATCACATAGACTGAACTGAATTATTGTGTCAGTGTTAAACTCCGTGTTCAATCAGGTGACACTTTAAGAGTAAAAAGGTCAGTGGTGCCACACTGGTGTAAAAACTGGACAATATAATATGATATGATAACGATGCACCTGTAGCTCCAGCTTTCCACCAGCTGTGTTTTTGTCTCCTCTCTGGGTGTCAAAGTGTCTTTTCTCTGGCAGTCTCTCAGGGTTGCCCTTGTCTGTATGCAAGCTACCGGCTGTACGGGCTTTACCAGTCTCTATCAGGCCGTATGAGGGGAAGCTGTGCCGCTCTGCTCTGTCCTGCAGGGCACACACCGCTCACGGCTTGTCCTCATCATGCTTCTGTGCTGTTGTGGTGCTGCTGTGGTCTCTGCATGCCCCGCCCCCCCCTTTTCCCCAATGTGTTGAGCTTCTTTGGCCACTTTTTCATGTCTTCCTTTCATCTCCATATGTCTAGTCTAGTCAAACTAAAGGGAATGGATGATTTTTCTCATCATCAGATGTCTCTCATTTCCCTTCTGTCTGCAAAGCGGTGCAAAAGAGGCTTTAAATCCCTCCTTGCTGTGTTTAACGTCGGTGTGGGCAGACATCTGTAAGCCACTTGGCCCTTCTATTCCCTTCCTTTCTACTACAACCTACTCAAACATATTGACTCATCTGGATCTCCCTCGGGGCACTAAAGCTTAGCTGCGCAGTGTGCTCTGCCTCTACCTTGTCTGTCAGGATTAGTGTCAGGAGCGTGATCTCTCCCAGCAGTGGTCAGCGTCCAGGGCTCGCCCCGAGGCCCCT
>OMLF01005368.1:14524-37964 GCA_900302615.1 Holocentrus rufus | reverse complement strand
TGAAAGTGAAACTCAAATCTTCATTGAATGTTTCTTATGGGACCAGCCCTTGGCAGGTATGCCAAAAGTGAACTTCATACACAAAAATTTATCATATGCGAAAGAGTAATAATTTGTTGTCCAGGCCATTTTTAGCTATACTCTTAATGTTTTTCTTTTGATGGATCAATAAATCCATCAGCAGAAATAAGTATCTGATGCCCATTTAAACTGCCAGTAGCAGTGCCACTGATCTGATCAGCTTCAGCTCAGGCCATGTCAGGTGAATTTTGGGAACTCAGATCACTCCTGTAGTCACAAGACCAGAGACAGAGGTGATGGCAAATATCACCCTGGTGTCAAGGCTCAGATGCACAAATTTCAGTTTGTGTTGTAATACAAGACTTGAACAAACATGTGTCATTCAGGTTATGTAACGCACCCAAAGTATTAAGCCTCCCACATGAAAAACCTTCAGTGTGTTTGGCAGACACAACAGTCTGAACATGGGATCAATAGTAGACAGTCATTGGCATTTTAAGAAACAGGGCTTGAACAAGCTCATCTGGTCGAGTGTGAGTCAGGTTATTTAAGGGCAGTTTCACCCAAAGTAAAATGAGCCTTAAAACAGTCTCCTTTCCATTTGTTAAATAATAACTAGATCTTGCATTGTTTATTATACATTTTAGTTTAGTTCACCTTCCATATACCGCAGAAAAACAAAAACAAAGTGATGAAAACCAAGATAAAATAAAAAGCATAACTCAAAAAGATATAAAATAACATTTGTGCAAGAGGTTAAATGAACTGAAAAAAGAACTTATGAAAACATTGCACTTGAAGACTAATGAAAGAAAGAAAACGCAAAAAAACAAACCAAAAATGACCAAGCAAATAAAAAGTTCAAGGTAGCGAAAGTGGTTCTGACAGCTCAAAATGAATATGACTAAAATCATCCTTTTTTGCGTCAGGTATTCTTCCGTGGTGCGTCAGTGAACGCCATCCGTGGCTTCCCGATGAGCGCCACCATGTTCCTGATCTACGAACTCTCCCTCAAGTTCTTCAGGAGCCTTTAAGAGATGAAACGCTGATGTTGGAGTTAAAGGAGTGCACTAAGTTTCTGGCAAATAAGCTTGTGGGGAAAAGTAAGCTTAACACTGAAGATACACAGTGTGGCATGAAGTACATCAAAATTTTCCACTCGGAAGTGAAAATGCTGCCTCATCACACAGCTAAATTGATGATATTTTAAAGGAATACACCAACTTTCTGGTCCAGACAGTTATGAGAACATAAATTTCAAAATCCATGTGTTTCGCTAGAGATTGTCTGTGATGATTCATGCTAACAATACATTGTAACATGTTAGCATACATTATGTTGTGTGATAGTAAGCTCTATATAAACAGTTTAGCATAGGAAGCTCCGTGCTAATAGCTTTGCAAGCACCATGCGGTGTGATAATAAGCTCCATGCAGTTTAGCATACAATGTGTTGAGTGATAGTAAGCTTCATGATAACACGTTAGCATACACTGCGTTGACTGATAGTTAGCTCCATGCTAACACTTTAGCAAACCCCATGGTGAGTGATAGTGGGCCACTAGCATTATCTCTAAAGTGAGAAAATGAGAACTTTTAGCAGCACTAAAACTAAACAGTAAGTAAGCTTAAATGATATGCAGTTAAGTCCCACCATTTGGTGTAGAATAATGGTGAATTTACAAGTTGTGTGATGAAAAACTAACAGTTCTGATCTACCAGGGACTGCTTTCCCTCTTTACATAGAAAATGAATGCAGTAGGTGATTGGAGACTGTGTACAGCTAAAAATCACCACGTAGTGGATGAATACATGACTATACATAAAGTAGTTTTAAAAATAAACCTTGTTACATCAGCTATATTATTAAGTTAATATTTTTTAATGTATGAGAGTATAAATCATATAATAAAAAACAACACAAGCTTTTTAATTATGAAAACCTCACTCTACTTACGATGCTAGTAATGTATTAGCATGAAATGCCAAAGCCAATGATCTACCGTGGACACATGGATGATTTTGGTGTCTATAGTATGTTCTCATCACTTAATGGGTAAATTGACTAAAATCATAAAAACTCAGTGTATTACTTCAGTACAAATTTGCCAAAAAACAAAAAAAATAAGTGTATTCCTTTAAGTTAGCTTTGGGAAACCAGGGTTAGCCGGTCAGTCTTGGATCTATCTGTCCCACCAGCAGAACTTTATCTGGACAGTGATCCTCTGAACCTCAGACACCTACAGCCTTTTCCTGGAAGACTTCTTTTATCAACCGTCCTTTACAATGGCCTTTTTCCTGTGTATTATCACATGTATAGTGTTAGTATTATGCATCATCAGTGTGCAATGAAAACTCTCTGTCCTTAGGTGAATACAGAGGATGATAAACAGGAGTATCAGGTCAGGCCAGTGTAAACGTGTAATTTATCAATAAGAAGGGACTTGTACTTTTGCTGTGATTTATGAGGAAAAATGAATTAATTGTAATTATCCACTTGGACACTTTCAGTACATCTCTGAGTCTAGTTTGGGACAACACTCATTGACATTACTGCTGAACACAATATATCAGGGTGTGTCAACATCTAATAAGCCTGGTTTAATTATATCAAATTATACATTATAAAAAGAAAGTAGGTCACTTGTCTCTGATTGGCACTTTGATACTGAATCCACTGCTTTCAATATGCTGAAAGCAGGATTCTTATAGATATGGATTTGTCATTAGTTTTTATTTTTATATAGTTTAATTTCAATTTCAGTTTGTTTTCTTTTTTGTAGTGTGGTTTTGATTGAGCTTTTCTTTATTTTGAGTCCTAGTTTTAGTATTTTTGATAGGGTTGGTATAGTGATAAAGATAGAAGGAAGAGAAAATTTGTTAAATATGTTGTGTATTTAATACATCTATAGATTTTAATATATCTTCAAATTTGTAAATTTTGTGCCCAAAACATTTGTGTCTTTGAGTTAATGATAATATCCTTGACTAAAAGACAAAATTCAGGAAGATAACTTTCCCCCAGAACAGACACACACAGTTTTTCCGAGTTTGTTGTGTTGTTGTGTTGTCCCAAACTACACTGATGTTGTACAAAATTTGATCTTTGCAAAATTTTATCTTGTTGAAATGTCACATCCATGAGTGCACGTCACTCATCCTTAATGCCTTCCACTGCACATGTACTGTATGTGCATCCTGTGTTACAGACCACTTGTACATATGTGCGTGTTTCTTATATTAAGAAAAGCGGAGGAGTTTTTACAAGTTAATTTTAACTTTATGTTAACATAAAAAATGTTTCCTATAATACAGTTTAAATGCATTAATTCAGATACATAAAATAGCACAGTTACAGCATGTTATGGCTTTTTTTAATCTGCTGCATTAATTTAGAATCACTATCTTATCAACAGTTACTTAGCATTAAATACACATAACTGCACACAAATGAAGTTTCATTTCAAAATGAGATATTCACCTTTTGAAAGAAAATACAACTGTCACCTACTCTGACCAAATGATTGCTAAAGCACATTATGGGTCAGTACTCAAACTGTTTCCACCCCAAAACAGTTGATTTTGAGAATTTCCTCTCTCTGAATCCTCTCTTTTTTGAAGTTTTGACAAACTTCAGCTATAGTGAAATCTTTTCAAAAGGGATATTTATCATTTAGAATGAATTTCTTCTAACTAATAGCCTTGCCTGCTGTCAGAATTTATTGTATTTTTTTTTTTTTTTCATTTTTTTTAAGAGTTGTCTCATGTAAATATATGTAAATATGCGAACTGCCATTCCATATGGTGGAGAGCCAGAAATATCTATTTTAAATAAAGCTTTTAAACACATCAAGTGCCCTGGTTGCTTTCTTGCTTTCCAGGATCTCGTCTTCCCAGAATAACATACAGCTCACGTGGCGGAGTCATGTGACAGCCGCTACAGAAAGATAATCAGTTGTTGCCAGATAAACAGTCGATGGTGTTTGCGTGTGTTTAAGGCCATAGGCGGGAATTGACTGTCATGTTGTAACTCTTGTCTGGTGGGAAGAATTATCATGTGACCTTTCAGCAGATATGAGCCCTGGCTTTGGCCTTCTGCCTGCAGGCTGCTGATAACAAAGTTTAAAGCCCTCAAGTGTCTGTCCTGACACTGCCACACCAGTGCACTGCTGTATTGTGCAGTACAGACTCTGTGTTTGCCAAGTATATTGGCCTGAATCCAGCTGTGATGTCCTACAGTGGCCACTAGATGGCGGTGTTTCCTAAAACAAACCCAGCAGCCATTCATTTCCACTCTGCTCACATCTCTCAGTTCCTTTGGGTGCTTTTCTCTGCTTACAATCCGGTTGATTTTGTTCACCGTCCACAAATAACAGCAGAGATAAATGATGAAAATAATGACTATAACCCTTTTTATGAAGCACACTCCAAAGGCTCATTCATCTATTTCAATCACATATCACGTCGCACTTTCATCATGATTTACTGTTTCCTTCCTCCCTCTTTCCCAGAGGTATTGTACATTATTGATTATTTTTAATTGATTTGCCTGGTTTTAATTGTTTTAAAGGTGGAAAGTGCCTCACAGAGACAGTCAAATCAACACATACTGACCAGCAGATGTAGACGGCGCTGGTGCAGGGACACATTCATAATTCATGCAGTGGCACTGAAACATACTGCTACACATCATGGTACAAAAACAAACCAAAAATAAATGCACTATTCCCATAATATTGCTATAGGGAACTATAGTGCCTGTGGTGATCTAGAGTGAGTTCATAAATCATCGTGTGGTTGTACTATTTTATTTCCCATGGTATCACTGTAACATTACTATAGTATTGTTATGAAAGGCGATCATAACTGAAACCCAGTAACGACTATGTGGAGATCTACTTGGGCTGTGGCAGGCAAAGATGAAGTGTAATTGTGTGGGAACGAGGACAGTAGAGGGGTGGTCCAGACTCCCCTCCTATGCATAGTGCCCATAATTAATTAATAAATGCCCATATGCAAAGGGCCCATAATTAATAAATGTGCCACTGGAAAAAACAACAAGATCTTACTACTCCTGGCTTGCTGCCTTAGATACACGGGACCTTGATGGTATAATAGTTTGTATCTCAAATTTAATATGTTTGTTTTGGTTTTCTGCCCATTTTACATATAATTTTGCAGCTGCAGCTGAATTACAACTGAAATACTCAAATACCACTGATCTTTGAGAACCTATATCTATCAGAATTGCATTATATCTTCCTTTACTACTTAACATCCTTTCTACTTCACTTCCTTGGGATTCATGTTTATTCTTTTCTTGTTTTTAGCATTCATTTTAATTCTTTGATTGCATTTTTGAAGCTTATTCTATTGTTGAACTCATTGTAAGTTGCTCTGTATGAGAGCATCAGCTAAAAGTGTTAGAATCCCATGCAGGCCACTGATGCTGTCAGAGTTTCTTTCTTATGGCTACATTTGTTTTTATGGTCTTTGCAGCTTATTCTCTTAGTGTCAGCTGAACATCTAAAGAGTGAAAATGAAAAATGTAAATGAGAAGCCCAATGTTTACAGGCCATCAGAGCGCCAAATGAGATTTGGTTTGAGAGCATCTGGGTCCTGAGAGACCCAGACGGCCGGGGCCATAGATCAACCAAAGCACTGACCCACCATAAATTCTCAAAGCACCTGGGATGTTGACTGCCCTAGTTTTTGACCTTTGATATGGTAATGTCCTCACTTTTACCCTTCCAGGATGATGGGGTCTATATGGGAAGCCCACAGCAATGCAGTAACAGTAGCATCAGAGGTCTCATAGCAGCCACCCACACCAAGACTCACTAAAGAGTTAGCCCATTCTGGTGGCCATTTGTTAGTAAGTGCAAAATATATTACGACTGGTTGGAGAAGTTGCTGCTGTAGATTAATGCATTAAAATTCCCTTTAGGGCCCCAAACCTTAAAAGGCGTGTTTTGCTGAAGGGCATAGTCATTTAGCTGATCTGGGGTTTGCATCCTGTAGTTCATGTGGTAACTACATTCAGACAGGAAGAAAGATGGCAGCTATGTGCTTAAATAAACATCAACACTACTTGACAGGCAAAAAAAATATTTCAGCAATCTAAAACATAAAGTAAATGTCAGGTTTTGGTGTGAGTCCATCACATTCAAAGACCAAGAGCTTCTTTTTTACAGCGGCTATTTTGCGCTGATGTTCAACAGTCCAAACTAAATACAGAAAAAAATCCATTAAAAAGAGGCAGAGAGGCCTGTATCCACCACAGCAGCAGGTCTTACTATTGCTACTGTTCTGTCCACTGTTCCTTCTCCATCTTTGATTCTTTCTCAGTCTGCTCCTCCTTTTCCCTCCTCCATCTCCTTTCATGCCACCATCCCCCGTTCACCTCCTCCCTCATCCTCTCATCTTCTATTTTCATCCTCTCTCCTTCATCCTCTGCTTCTCCTCAACTTTACTCTTTCTACATTGTCCTTAATCTTTCTCTTCCCTTCCCACTCTTCACCCAGCAATTCACCCATCTATAATTTCTTGTATCTCCTTTCTCCTTTAACCCATCACCTCTCTTTTCTCTCCCTCATCAGTCTTCTCTGCCCTCTCTCAACCCCTCAAACTCCACAGCCCCAAACCTTCCATCTTCTTTCCCTTTCTTTCCTGCCTGCCCTCCTCCCTGCCTCAATTTTGACCTCAAATGTCTGTGTTTTCCTCCTGGCTCTGCCCCAATGCAGCTGAGGGTCCCCAACCCTGCCGTGCACCTGCACCAACGCACAAACACTCTCTCTCTCTCTCTCTCTCTCTCTCTCTCTCACAGTCCACCCCAAACCCATTATTCAACATCATTTACTGCACAATGTTGTACTGACAGCTCTAATTCAGAGGTAGTTAAGAGAACATCGAAATGTATCTTGTCTCAAAGTACTTGCTCAAATGCCTCAGAATAAATGACAAAATATCGGTGGCAAGAAATGCAATTAAATAAATGGTATTTAATTTGTATTTGGATCATAAAAAGTCAAACATTTCACACAATTTTAAAGAGAACTCCACATTATCGTTGGACTGATGGACAGCTGCATAGGGGGTAGCAACAAAAGTGGTTGAAGCAGCGGTTCCCTTCAGCCCAGGACATGGTAATGGGCTCAGTGATTTCATCAACTCATGCACAAACACTCAAGTGATCCTCAGACAGCTCTTAGGCCATCTGCTAGAACCTAGAACCCAACTCTCATACAGTGGAAACCTGGCATACACCCCACCCACAATGGCCTGGCAAATGTAGAGGTGCAACAAGAACCACATGAACCATCAGTAAATATTGAGGTGTGAGAAAGGGAAGATGTTAGAAGAAGAAGAAGAAGAAGAAGGAGAAGGAGAAGAAGAAGAAGATACTAAATCACATACCCTTGAGCCAAAGTTCAGGATCTTCCTCGGTGTAAATACCTTGGTCTACCTGGACCGAGAAACAAAGACAATAACAACAGACCAAAAACCCAGGATAAGCCAGATCCAGACCACATGCCTCTCCATCCAGACTGTGGTCCAAAAATGGTTAGTCCTCTCAAATAGGCCCAAGCACAAGAGCTGCCATATTACCAATGATACCACACCAGACATTAACGACAAATACCATGATCAGACCTGTGAGGAAACAACACTGGACGGACTGATACTCAAATGAAACTTCTTTGTAGCACCCAATGTTTGGCCCTTAAATCAAAATGCATAAATCAGTTACGCCTGCAGCAATTGGAAATACCTCACAGCGAGGGGTCACGTCCTCCAGATGAGGGTGTACGTGGACCATCCACCAAAGACCTAGGGGAAATCAGCTGATACCAACATCATGAACACAAGGGGGACAAAAAAAACCTAATCAGACACTTGGTCCCCAAAGCGATCTTCTCCCTTGGCCTCAATAGCAGGGAGAAGGTAAATACTACCCTCCTCACAACAAGGCTCTCGACAATATGTTATGCATGTTACCTTCTCTAACACATAAATCTTCATTACAGTGATCAGCTTCTTTGGACTTCTCTGCATCCCTTTCGAGGGATTTAGGCTGACCTTCAAATTTTCAGCCACTTCATTCTACAGGCTAAAGTGGCCATTCCTTTTGTGCAGAACAGGACAAAATCAGCCGGACCGACTGTCACAGACTGTGGTAGTGAGCACTTCAAGTGTGGTAATTCATCGACTGCTACCTCAATCACAGTTCACCACTGTAGCTTTGTACAGGACACCAACAAATTTGGATGTATGTTCAAGAAGATCTGCCCAGTGGTCAATGACACCAAAACCCTGGACATTAAATTGTTCTTTAACCCACCAACATGCATGTCTTACTCAATCGCCATAGAATAGGTGTTATTTGAATACTGTGAAATACAAAAATACTGCTTCCAATTTTTTTTTTTACCTTCACACAAATACAAACAAAACACAAGTAACATATTTCAAAGCCATTTAATTAAAATACTGCCAATCTCTAAATGTAAGAATAAACAATGACTGTGTGTTCCTCTCACTACACCCACACACACTTTCGGCTCCACAGGTGGACAGATGTCTGTTTAGCCAGCACAAACTGGCACAGTAACAAGGTAAAATTACTAAATGTGCTTGTGTGTCACACTGATGTTATGGCGGCCATGTTGGAGCACTCTCTTAGTATTGTAAACAAAAACAAAATGAATAAAATAAGAACGTGGTTTTTTTGATAACACTACAAAATGGCCCTATTTCTTTGACTTGACTTGTGGGTTTAGCTATGTAAAGTCATTGCATGTACATAATGATCCTGTATTAGATCTGCATCATACTTATACAGGCAGAGTTATCACAAAATTTTGTAACAAAAAGAAGTAATTGTTTGTACATTGCATTGTCAGCACATTGTGCTTTAGGAATATTTAATAAAGTGCTGGAACAGTGCTGCTGTGTATTTACAATACTTTTCATATGTTAACAAAACTGCAAGGCCATGGTGAAAAGTGTTGCCATCTGTTTGTTTGTGTTTTTGCAAGTAATTTTACAGTTCTGCTGGATATTTGAGATTTGTATTATAATGCTATAGCCAACAGCACTGCATTCACTTGTATTATATTCCATATCATTAACTTCTAGAGCAAAAATACATTTAGAAAAGGTGATTTTTCTGCTACCACCTTTTGCATTTTGTTGCTTTGAGCATAAATACCTTCGGTGAATTCTATAATTATACCCACTCCAAGCTGCACAGTATATAAGCCTCCTGTGTTTAGAAAAAGAAAAAAAAAGAGAGGGAAAGAGCAGGCAATTATGCACACGCACACAGACACACACACACATGCGCCCACACACACTTATACAACCTCCATGTTCTTGGCATTTACAGTGGCCCTGTTAAAATGCAAGAATAAGCTGAAATAAATAGCTAATCTCTCCCTCACTGTGTCTCCCTCTGCATGCACACATAAATGCCTTGTGTTGAGTTTTCCTCAGGAGACAGAAATACACTAAACCACTTTTCAGCCGTCCGTCATTGAAAGCCCCTTAGCGATTAAGTCTATTGGTCTCTGGAAATTACAAACAACCCACACACTAATCTGTCAGGGAGCTTTTCATTCAGGATTAACAAGAAGGTAAAACACATCACTGTGGTTAATTCATCAGTTACAACGATGGCAGCAGCAGTATTGAAGGTAGAGAAGCAGGTTTGTGGACAGAAGGTTTGAATTCGTGGACCAGCTGCACCAGCGACAGCAGAGGACTGATTGTACTGAACAGTGCCCAAGTGTGAATATATGTAAATGTACTGAGTGTGAAGCAGGGTGCTGCTGAAAAAGAGCTGCAAAAACAAAGCATTCAAACTTTGAAGGTTGTATAATTTGTGGCTGAACTAACTTGGTAGTCGAGCTTTACCATCACACAAACACAACGAATCATCGATAAATGTCAAAATTTTAAACTCAAATGTGATGTCTCAGACACCACTTGTCTCATTTTGAAAAAAAAAAAAAACGAGGTGATGCATCTTTGCACCAGCCTGATCTCCTGAAATTTGGTGAAATGAGTACAGTGTTTTAAAATGCAAATATGTGCTCTGTGCACAGAAAGTGAGAAATACGTTTTCGCACGATGACTGGGCTACAGGAAGGAGGGACGACTAGAAATCGGCAGCATTCTGAAATAAAGCAAAGTGGTGGAAAATAAGATTACTGAGAATGGGACTGTGACATGGTGATAAACACTTTGAATCTTATGGCCTGGCTTCAATTCCACTGAGTTAAGTTTTGATTTTTAGTTTAATTCTTATTTAACCATGACAAAAGTCTTTCCCCAACCATAACTACGTTGTTTCAGGTTTCCAAACTTAAACCACACTTGTTCAACTTGCCTAAACTTAACTTTGAGCCAACCTTTTGATTTGAGTAACAGATAAAAATTGCGTATACAATAGCTGCTATTTCACATATAGTCTGCATTTCAGACTTGCTTTGCACTGTGCTCTGCTGTTTAAAATATTACACTGATTGGCTTGATGGTTGCGCTATAATTAATGATCAAAATTTAGGCTACATAGGCTACCACTGGTCCACTATTGCAAAACTTTTTTATAAATACATTCCTCCATTTTTTGGCTCTTAAAGAAAATTGAGTCCAAACTACCACTGCACCATTCTGCAGATTTACTGTAAGCCCACTTCTGCCATGTTTGCACGAGTGCAATAGACTGTAAACGAGCGAATCTGCTTTTTCTAGTGCAGAGAGCTAAGTGGAAATGCCACTTGTCTGTCCCATAACTCTCAATCTATCAAAGTTTCATGATAAATACCCATAGTGTTTTGCATGCTCAGCAAGCTGCACTGCTTCTGTGTGCCTCTAAAAGCTTAACACACATCCTCATGCTCCTGCAGGCTTTGTTTGTGGGATTTGTAAACGTTTGTTGGCCGTGACTTTGGTGATTAACGCATTCATAAGGAGCTTTATCAATGCCAGGGAATACAAGCAGCAAAGTATTTAATTATAGAAGAGATGTCTTTAATTAAAGGGGTCAGTCACTGAGGGAATACAAAACAGAGGGAGGCAAAACAGTTGTCTCTCCTGTGTACTTGAAGTACCAATTCTTTTTGACTCTAGTAATTCTGTCAAAAGCATTTATCTCAAAATGCTTCACATCCAGTTTGCAAAAAAATACCTGATGTTCATTCCTCAACTGATAAAAATACAACTAACTGAAATACAGAAATTGGACAGTTTTACTCACAACATTCTTGTATAACTGAAGGGTAAGTGACTATGTTAATCTCTTTGTACTTCATGTTTTTGGTATGTTGTGGACTTAATTTGCAAATAAACTTAACTGAACTATCAACTAAACTGAACTCATTTTACACCAGTAAAAAAAATTAATAAAACACATTTGAAATACAATTAAAAATCAAGAACAAACACCCAGTGAAAACACAGGTCAAAGCTTTTTATAAACCTTTTTTATTTGTGTTATGCATTTAATTTCCAAAAAGTATGATTCAGTTCCATTGATGAGACAATTCTACAGTGATTGGGCTCCACATAGAGTATATGACATGCAGTTAAGGAAAAAATAGCATAAGAACTCATATTTTACATTCTCAACCTCTGCACCCTGAAATTATTTTCACCCTGAATTAAAAAGAAAGACCCTCTTGATTCAATTATTTTTTTTTATTTTTTTTTTACTTTTCCGTTTTTTTCTATAATTTATACCTTTCAGCTTTATCGTCGTCTTGTTTAGAAGGCTAGTGGACAACACAAAACTGTACAGGTAGTTGATAGTGGTGACTCCTTTGATCCCGTAACCGTTGTCAACGTAACATTTAAACGTATTCTAGTGCAAATGGCGAAAAATTAAAATGTACTCAAAAGAGCTGAGTTTCCCTTCACAGTCACAGTTAAACAAAATCATTGAGCTGCTTAACGTGCCAGCCTCGGTAAAGAATTACCAAGCACAACACGCTAACTCACATTTCTAAATCTATTGGCAGGAGTCAGCGGACTAGTTATAAAAATATCAACAAGTAAATACGTAAAAATGTTAGGAGATAGACACCACAGTGGTCAGTCAAATGGGTGTTGTCTAGTAAGTCCAGCCTTGTTTGGAGTTGGACGAGCGATACAGTTGAAAGGAAACTAGAATCAGTTTTTACTCTAAAACGTGCATCGTGATCTCCATCTCGATCACTCCTTCTCCCGTCACGCCGTTGCATTTCATAAAATGACATTTAAGAAGTAAACATCTACAGCGTGTCTTTCGCACGCTGCCTTTATAAACTCTTTTGTGTTGATATATTGTATATTAATAATCATGAGAAATATCACCAAACCCATTGGAGAATTCTGCCTGTTTATGTAAGTGGAGGGGGTTGTGATTTTGTATGGTTCCAAGCCGATCTGTTTCTCGGTTTTTCTGAGCGTTTCTGAGTTCCCGACAACAGAAGATGCCTTGATAATCCAGTTTTATCAGTTGCGACCTCTTTGGCCTGGCTCTCCTCTCAAACCATCCTGGCAACAAGATCCATCGTTGTCCCATTGACTGACAAAAGAGCCAAGACAGCCTCATGCGAAGGCGTTTCAGAGAGCTCCAGCCAAGATTTTATTCAGTGGTTTAATGTCTTTGAGGCCTCTCATCTCAAAGTCTACACTTACAGCTGTCGTCTCTCGCACTCAACCAAATCTAAAGACTTCTATTCAAGTGTTAGGAAAATATAAATATATCATTTAAAATAATCAGTTTGTTTCTACCCCCGAATCAAATTTGATGAAACATCTTCTTGCTTTTACACTATTTACTACCTAAGAATTTTATCTAAACTAAATAGCCTTGAGGCCCCTTATGCCTAGATCAACACATCTCTCCACAAACACTGTTATTCACACTATCTCATGCAACCAGAATGGATCAAAACAACAACACGTCACGCAAGGACAAGCACAGATGTGACAGATGAGTTACCAGTAACCTCACAAAAAGATGACATGGTATTAGCCCTTTGCGAAGGCGGTCCACGTGCCGTGACGCCTCGAGACGAGTCCCGCTGAGAGTCTATTTTACATACAGAGGACGTATGGCTGTGGTTCCTGGACCCGTGAAATAATCATAGTCCAGGACAACTTTTTTTTGTGTGTGTTCCCCAAGACTAGAGTAAGCTTAGTCCACGAGCTGCAGATGAAACTGGCCTTGCCCTTGGGTGCAGGAGGAATTGTGGGAATCCCTGTCTTAACTTAAAAGAGCAAATAACTCAAGGTGCTTCCCCTCGACTACAACAGTGCATACTGCTCTAGAAGATGTCTGCATAACTGCGCTGTGCTACGTGGCTGACGTTTTTGTGTTATTCCAACAGTAGTTATAAGTAAGTAATAACGATGAGCTTTGAGACTGCATTAAAATAAAGCTCTCTGCAGGTCGACCTCATGTATGGAGACATAAAATTTTGCATGATGTAGAAATTAAACAAAAACTGTATTAGTACTACACCTAGGTTATCAAAAAAAGCAAATATATTCATTACAGTATCTTCTCTTAATTGCACGTCCCCAGTCTCTTTCTAAAAGCCTTGACGCCAGCTGGCATTCCACTTCAGTCAAGCTCTTACATACCAAAACTACACAACTTTAGATTCATATCCAAGGTGATGTCTTAGGCCAAGTTCATATAGGAATTTTATTTTTATTCTTTTTATAAATTATCAGTTATTTTCAATGGTTTGGTCATGGCAGACACATATCTGGTTAATCTTGTGTTGCATGACAAGAATTTCTCCTTGTGCCCTTTGACCTCCTGATCTCTCTTGTATTTGAGCAGGAGAAAAAAGCTCCCATCTGATCATGGCCTAAAACTTAACCAAGACTCCTTCCACTAGACAACAAAGAACATCGAACACTCAACAAAGTTTAACGCAGAGCCAATCTTTCTGGATCCAATACACAGATTCTGTTGCCTGGAGACTCCTATAGAAACAGCAAATTGTCTATTTTTTCATATTTTGGCATTTGGTGTATTCTCTTCACCTAACATTTGCATGCTCAAGATTCGAAAGGAATGTGTTAAGTATATTTTCTAGACATGGCACTGCTAGGGAGACAGCCTAGCTTAATTCTGTGCACAAAATAGTTCAAAGACACACTTACGTAGTATAAACCAGGACTATATGAATCAACGACATGGTCTTACATCACAGACACATAGAAGGACACACACATATAAACACACACACTTACATACAGTACACATGTGGTACATTAAGACAGTTACAACAATGGCTTGGTCATCTTTTTTTTCTACACACATTTTCTTTGTGTATACATTAGTATACACATTTAAAGATACAAGAACTGTGAGATTTACAAACAGATATGTAAATATCTTCTATTTTTTATACAGAAAACAAACATGAGACAGTTAACTTTCAATGTTGAAATACCCTCTTTTTATCATTTTGAGTAATTATTGCAATCTAAACAATATGGCTTTGTCTAGTGAAAAATCCTATCTGAGCGAGAAAATGAAAAAAAAAAAAAGAGTTTTGTAGTGCTTATGCTGACTTCATCATTAATCTTATTAATCCTTAAGGTTATCCTATGTTACAGACTCATGGAGCAATGTATTAGTCATACATCGTCACACAACTAACCATTTAAAAGCCACCGAATTGTTAATGGAACTATCTCTTGTCAAAAATGACTTCAGGTGATAACCAACATGCTTTGTCTTATCGATAAATGTCCATATATTAAAGTAGTTTCACTAAATATAGATCGTTCTCATTTACAGTACGTCTACTTAAATGCTATATGACAATTCACTATGATATTTTGTTGGATTAAGAGATCCAAGATGCAAGATGCACGATATAATAATCTCATAGATTTCATTAGGCGTTGAGACAGCCAGCATCTGCTAGAAGTTCTACACCCCACAAACCAGTTTTCTTAGGCTCAGTCTACAGTTAATATAATTTTAATTTGCCTTGGAATACATTTCGAGAAATTAGCAAAATCCTTTTGTCTTGTGTTGGTTGTTGGGATGTCTGTGCACACTGCATGAGCCAGTCAAGTTTCAAATCAAGTTTCTCTGCTTGCACATGTTCATTTGTGACGAAAGAAATAGTAAGGTCTCTCAAGTATTTCTTTGGTCTAGGTGTTGATGAATTCAAACTATATTTTAGTTAAATATAACTATTATTCATTCTAAGCCAAGGGGAAATGTTAGCCTGACTGGAGCATAAATCAATTTCTGTTCCCTTACAACAAATTGGCTGCACATTTGTAAAACTTCAAATTAACTACTGAATCACAAAGACATTATCTGGCATTTGCATTCATATGTGAATACCTAAAAAAAATCTTAATAATGGAGTCCACATAATCACACTTAACAGCAATCAGTTAATCAAGTGCTTGATGTATCATCTTTATCATGGATGGTGTGACAGGAAATGACATCATGTACAGTATCGGCTACCCCCACTGTATCCCAGTGGTCAATGTTTTGATTGTCTATGGGGACCACACAACCTAATGTATTGGTGACTAATTATTTCTAATAATGGTAACTAATTATTTGTAAATCTGTAGCAGTCAACAAAAAGCGGTGATTAAGTTTTGGAAATAAATAAATAAATAAATAAATGAATAAAAAGATTCAACCAAAGTAACCAGAGTCTTGTTTACTTGCCAGGATAAATACCTTTAGCAAAATTAACTGAAATCTGTTCTGTGATGCAACTTCAGAAACCCTTTTGATTGATTATTTAGACATCGACTCTGTTTCCAGCATTACAATAACGAACGAATGTTTTTTTCTTTCTAGCAAAATGGCAGTCTATCTAGCTGATAGCCTTATAAGTGGCCATTTGAGGGGAAATAAAACTTTTTCTTCAGCAAACAGCTCCTCAGAAGCTTGCGGCCTTGTAAGCAATAGATTTTTTTTTTTTTTTTTAGTTTAGCGGACTTGTCGTGACTGCAGCTTATCTTACAGTATGTTAATTGCTGCTTCTCAGATTAGGAGGCTTTCAACACTGTGTCTGGGACTTCCAAAAGAACCTCACCACTAACACGATCTTTGAACAAATGTTTTTGGAAACCCCAGGACGTGCCTACTAGCCAACATAACATCATATACAATATTCCAAAAGTGTCCAATATTGTCCATGAATATGTGCCTACATGCTACCAACAACTGTACAACTGTTTGACTTAAAATGACACCCTCATTTACAGTTCCTCTTCTAGAGGAGATGATATGAAGGCACATGTCCTAGAAACTAAAAATCTGTTTTTCAATAAAAAGACCTACATCAGATTCATAAAAATAGAAAGTAGCCATTGAAAAAAACGTTTCATCTAGTGGAAAACATGGTGGCAGTGCCATTTAAAAACCACAGAAGCAAGAGGACACTCTGAAGCGTCCACTGCCCTTCTTTCAGGGAATACTGTTCTCCATTGATCACCATTGCCTGGCAGCAGATGATGGTCAACCGTTAAAAACCCTGACGGGTTTCTGGTATCATAATCTGGAATGTTTCAGTGGAAACAAAAGACGTAAGACATAGAAATAGCAAGAAACGTGCTGAGTGGCAGCTGAAAGGCTGAAGAGCAGTTACGGCAAAAAGGGGGGTCGAATGACACTGTCATCTAGGAGTAGAAAATAAAAAAAGTAAACGTGTTCTAGAAAGGCAGTGTGTAGCCTCTAACAGTTTGGCAAAAAACCCCTCCCGAATCCTTTTTCCTCCCAGAAACTTCTAGAGTATACACCCTGAACCCGAAATACACACAAACCCCCAGACCCATTCAAGTTCCCCAATCTCTTCCCCCCCAAACTTGAAACACTCAAACCTCTAGCTCATTCAACCCTTTGAACCCAAAGTCCCCAACACAAAGTTCCCCTCCTCCCTTTTCCCCACAGCCCGGCCCAGGCCAGGCTGGACCCTGGTTTGGGGTTCATGTTTTTTTTTGTTGTTGTTTTTTGAAATTACTTCTTGAACATGTCCTGTAAAGGTCCCGGCAGGAACTTGAGGACAGTGTCTAGGATGCTCTCTTCATCATCCTCGTCGTCGTCTCCGCAGCCTGCTGGGATCGCCTTCTTTGGACGTGTCAGTGAACCTTCGCACGCCTGCTCCATGGCTGCTTTCTCCTCTGCTTCCTTCTCCTCTTTCTTCTTCAGTCCATACTGGGTGGAGAAAGAAAAAGAGGTGGATGTGAAGAGGAATGCAAAGAAGAGGCGCAAAGGGGACAAACATACCACAAGCATGTTTGTAGAATTTCAGTCGAACTCTGCAGCATTTCCTGCTTTAGCTCGGGTGGGAACAATGCCATGTGAACTCTTATTGCACCAAATAACCTGGAAATCTCTCAGCCCTCTAACAAGAGAACTGTGATGAGAACCTAACTCAACCAACAGCAGAAAACCACCCTGAAACACAAGGGATTATGGATAGAAGGAGACATTTGACAACCTCATGTTTGGAAAGCTTGGCAGAACAATGGTCATGCTTGAAAATTTCTTTTTACTAATATTGTAGCTGGCTTGTCTGCTTTGTTGGACAGTTAACAGTACAGAGAGACGTGCGAGAGTGTGCAATGACGGTCCTGAGCCAGACTGAAGCTCAGGAAGCTGTTCTTTAGCCAAGTGAGCCTCCAGGATGCCCCAAATCCAGGTATTTCCTAACGTGTTCCTAACTGGTATGAATGCCAGAGGAAGTGAATCATGCCAGAGGATACAGACAAGTCCATCATGCTTAGCAAAAATTACAGGGACTGGAATCAGGACTGGGCTCCCCATCTAGTGAAGTGGAAAACTTAAGCTACAGATTTGAGAGAAAGCTAACCATAAAACAAAAGAACTGCATTCTCTGCACACCTACGCACGATCAAAGGCCGGAAGAGCCAGGGCACCGTACTGCGAGACAAGCATTAGTCAAACCACAGGACTGCTTCCTTACCTTGTCCCTGATGGTCTGCCGTACTTTTTCCCTTTCCGCCTCCATGCGGGCGTGTTTGGCCTTCCTCTCCTCCTCCTGCTGCCTCAGTGCCTCCTGCCGCTCCTCCTCCTTCTTGGCTGCATCTGGGTCCTTCTCCTCCTCCCCACCGAGCATCTTGCCCATGTCTTTGGTGGCCCCTGGAAATAAAAGTCAGACATACAAGAATCAAGCAGGAGCTGATTTGAATGCAGATTGGTGGCTGTTAACACAAGAGGACTGATTAAATGCATAAGAAATTCACTCCACATTTCAATTTAGAATTTTAGGGGGAATATGGAAAACTTTACTTGGTTACTAGGTTGAGTTTTGACATCTTGATCTAAGCATAGATGACACACTGTTATATCGGGCCAATATCGGCCTTTTATTGAATGGACTACGGAATATGGGCTAGTCTGTTTCGTCCACCTCTGATATGATGACCGTAGGTACACAAAATCAATCTGGGTAAACTGCCATGACATTTGACTTTCCACTACCGTCAATAGGTGTCCCTTGGGGAAGAGGGGTCACTCTGCCTTAAAAGGTTAACAACCCCAGAAAAATGTCACCAGTCTGGATTTGAATGGAAAGTTATAGTGTCCCCTGATGGTCTTAATTTTCTTTCTGCTGCTTTTCCAGCCTGACAAGAAGAAAATTCTGAGCAAAATACATAATAGTGGTAATTTTTCGGATAAAAATGGCCAAAAATATTGGTATAGTTAGTGGCTTTCCATAAGCCATATCAGTCACACTGGTGTTTCACGATGCAACGACGGTCTTCTACTGTCAGCCACTGAAGAGCTCCACTGCAGCAGCTGGATGTGCTGTGCTCACGGGCCGGTAACCAGCAGCTGGAGGTGGAGGAACATCTGGATCGCTTCTACCAACCAAATTTTCCATCTAATGGCAGTGTAATCGGAATGAAGCCAGACTGAACCACTTCTAACCCCCCTGCTGAGTCAAGGGCATATACGCTGATTTCTTCAAAGTAGAATTTTTAACTCCAATTGTCCAACTCCAAATCTCCAACTGTGTTTCACTAAAGCAGATGAAATATAAGGCGAATACATGCAAATCCAAAATTCCACTTCTTTTACAGCAGCTAAAGCTATATTCACTGACAGCATTTCATATATGACACAATGTCATATGAATACAAAGAAGCCACACCAGACTACACATACAGTAGCACCCAGGTCTGTCATATTGTAATATGTAAACACAGTGCGCTGGCAGATCTGAGGATTACGTGACAGCAGGGCTCCCTGAAGATCCTTGAGGCAATACCAGTGTCTTGGAAGACAACGCAGGAGAAGAGGAGCCAGCTGGAAGAGCCTCAAAGACTCACTGAGACAGAGGAAGACAATTTCTTCCATCCGGTATCAGCCATCTGTCTGCCTTACCTGTGCTTCCTCATCCAGAAATTAACCCAGACTCAGAATCCTATCTGCATGATTAATCACAGATCAGAAGGTGCCGTGAGCAGCACTTTCACAGCAGTAAACCATTACCGCATTCATTTTGAGACATTAACATAATAGCCAGCAACAAACAAGAATATTACTGAGACGACTGTATTTTTACATTTTGTGACCCAGTAGTGAAGGCTGATTCACAAACAAATTGTTTAAAAAAAAAAAAAAAGTGAGTTTGAGTCAATTTGGGAATGTGGAGCAAAGAGTGAACATGTCTGCTGCTCACTACACCTCTCTTTGCTTCCATTCGCTTCCCATTTACTTCCACATGTAACTCTACATCTACCTACCTGTCTAACTTTTAGTTGATGACAGACTTTTATTTTTATCCAACCAGGGAGGATTGCATTTTAGCAATGTGCTGCTTCATATTCATGCATTTACTGCTGGCTACTGAGCAGCCCTGTTGGAGATGTTTGGGGTTTGATGCCTTGCATAAAGGCACTTCAGCAGTAATTATTGAGGAAGGGAAAGCGTCTGCAATCCACTTTTATCAGCCCTTAACATCACCGCAGCCTGCTGCTGTTCTTAAACCTCTTTACTCATGACAGAACCTGCTTTCTAGATGTGAAAGCGACTCTCTCTCTGCCTATTGATATTGCTGTTGTTACCTCAGTCTGATCGATAGTAAATACAGGACCACCTGAGAGTGTATGAATTATGGATCCTCCAGCAGAGAGAAAACTTCATCTGAGTATTGATCTGCCTCTCAGGCGCTGGAGAAAGAAGAGCCTGGCTGGCGGCCTGGTTTGCCATCTAGTGCTTTTCTTAAGCCAGAGTCAGAATGGAAACAAGGTATTGTGCCATTAAGGGGATTATTTGAAGGAAAAGCAGGAGTATAACTAATGCAAAGCTGTGTATTTTTTGCAGTGTATCGCCAGGATTAAATATCGTGGAACATAAAACCATGCCATGAGTTATGTAGCCTCTCTTGACCTTATTTGTATCCAGCTGCTACTCTATCTATTGAAAAGCCATTAGCAGTTCAATGGGGCACTAACTTGGGTAAAATAAATCAAATGTACAGCCTGACATTAATTGAAGACAAGCTAAAATCTTTAATTAACTTAAGTGTAAGATATACTGTATGTTAACTGACTTATCAATGCAAAGTATAGTAAGTAACAGTTGGTTTCTTCAGGTTTGAATGTAGCTTGGAGAAGATTTTCCAGTTTTATCTTCTAAGCCATAATGGAGAGACATCAGTGCCAACAGATGTTGTATTTAAATTGTGCATAGTAGTTTTACATTACAGTATAATTATTTAGCTCTATTTATCATTTAAGAAAATGTTGTTTGTAGTGTTAATACTGGATACTAAGCAAGTTTTCCCATGTTCATGCATGTTGATTTTTCATTGGTAGGTATTTGGAGTTGACCGGAGCTGAAATCATTTGGAGCAGCTGGTCAAGACTAAAGTGTTAAATTAAGTCTGATGGTTGTGGACTAATGGAAATACTTCAAAAGTATTGATTTTTAATGCTGCTGATTTTTTTTTTTTTTAGATGCAAGATAAATGCACAAAGTAGGACGTCTGCAGCTTCTAGTTAATGGGGAGAGTCTTGAACCTGCAGAATGCAGGGAAAGTGGGTTTTGAAAGACTGTAATCTCAGAAGTTTTAGCCATTGGTACTGTTCAACAACACTACCAACCCTGAAAATATATATATTATGGTCATTTTATGCCATTGGGCAAACAAAACATTTCTTATTGCCCTTTTAGATATGTGGACTTAGCATATTTTTGGGGGAAAAAAAAGAAAAAGGAATGTAATGAGAGATATCACTATGAAGAGGATATACTGTTTCCTCATTTTAAAGTCATTTGGGTTTGTGACTGCTCCTGTTGGTCTGTGGCGGACTCATACAGCGGTCCTAATTGCCCCGCAGCGCTGTGTGGCAGCAAACCTCAGGATGACAAATTAGCACCCAGCTGGAAGTGGAGGTGGGGGGAGGCAGTGAAATGTTCCTCAGGACCACCTGGGGAGCCGGGTTAAGGTCAGACTGTCCGCTACGGGTGCCTCACTGCTTCACAGCACACAGGGATACACACCATGTGTACCGGAACTGAGTGTGTGCAAATATATATCGTGTGTGTGAGTGCAGGAATATGTGTAGATAAGCAAGTCCTTACAAACATGTATGGGAGCACACACAAAGTCTGTTATGTGTGGTTTTACACACATAACACACACACACACACACACACACACACACACACACACATGCACACATTGTTTTGATGCGCCTTTCTTGCCAAATCTCCCTTGAAAATGAGTAATCTCAAGGGAACTTCATGGGTAAATAAATGTTAAAATAACACAATTTATTTAAATAAATGTCTGTAACAAAATAGTGATACAACCGAAATCCCGTTCATGAAAGATTTTCCATTTGCTGTTTTAAAAACTCAGTGTATCTCCTGCTGCACAGGAAGTGATATTAAAAATGAAATTACTTAAGTTCAAGTCGATAAAGCAGGTTGAGTGAAATTAGATACACCAAAATAGATAAATGAATAAATAAATAAAAATTCAGCTCAAAATACAAAATAATGTGTCACAGACCGCTGAGATCTAACAGTGTAAGATGATCCAAGGGAGAAATTTTTCTTTGAGTTGCCAAAACAGGACAGAAGAAAAAACAGTGTGTGTGCAAACAGAACAACAGCCAGTGGCAACGCTCACTGTAATAGATCTCACTGACAAAAAAAAAACATAAACATAAACAAAACATAAAAATGATTCTGCTTTTGTATGTCCTCCATTAAACTGATTCTAAACCCTCTGATACTCACCAAGGTCACAGTGAGATTTAAGAAAATGAATCTCCTGATTTAAAGGTGTGGAGGGACACCATGAGACGCTCTGGAAAAAGAAGAAATGAACGTCCTCCTTCCACACAGAGGAGAGCTCTCAGCTCTGGGGAGGAGAGATTAATCAGCCCAGCTAGTCCGCTGCAGGTGGGCCCATTCAGTTCTTAAAGGAGAAGTCCAGTCTCGCATATAAAAATGCTGCTAGCTTGACAAGGTTTCTGATGAAAAACTCGAGGTTAGCTCAATCAAGCTAACAAGCTAACAACTTAACATATTAGCTGACCTAAAATCTCTCTTCTTGAAGCCAAAAAGCCCACAAAATTCCAACTCTGGGTTAACAAACTCAGTCACCAAACACACTTTCTGAATTATTACCAAGGTCACATTTGAATAAATACTGCCGTTCACGTTCACATCAGACCTTGTGCATCTGTCAGAGTCATGGACAAGTGTGAGCCGTGAGCTCTTCTCTGTGTTGCATCTCCTTTTGTAGAACCAAGCTGCATTTTTTTCCCAGCAGGTCAATGCAGACTGACTGCACAGATTTCATTAGCTCATGAAATCCATTAGTGGACGTTTACCTGCGCTCCGTCAGACAGTTTCAACAGTTTTTTTCACACACTGCTCCCCATTAATTCATGTCATCCATAAGCACAAAGGTCTCATTAATATACATGGGATATTGTCTTTTTTTGGACTGATCCTTGTGACACAGATCTCAGTTTGTAATGGCTAATTAGAGGCAGTGGCTGTAGAGTTTTGATCCTAACATTCAAAAATACTGGAAATTTAAATTTCATGTAGAGAAAATGAGAAAATAAATGTCTTAATCATAGAGGGATCTTTTGCATACAGCTCTACAAGGATTACAGCACAGATTACAAAGTAGATTCTTTCACCTGGAAAATCTGGAAATTACACAATAAAGTACACTAAGTAAAGCAAGATTACTCATCTGTTCTCTGCTGACTGACCTTTCACTGTGAATGGAAACGCAGTGTCAGTTTAGATTAGTCCGGATTCTGATGCTTATGGAAAGCCATTTTTTAAATTTATTTATTTTATTTATGTATTTATTTATTCATTTTTCCAGATTTTTTTAATAAAGTTTTACTACTTTACTAACATTTTATTT
>OMLF01005361.1:26498-50693 GCA_900302615.1 Holocentrus rufus | reverse complement strand
ACCTGGCCCCGCTGGCTCATGGCGGAGGGAAAGGCCAAGAGGGAACGCGGTGCCAACCCGAGGTCCTCCGTGCGCGCGCTCACGGCGGGATTCAGCTCCGGGAGGGGAGGAGGGGGGGGTTGAGGTCAACGCACTTTTTACCGCACCGTATATAAAACCTACATCAGTCGTTTCCAGTTCGTGGGTTACAAATTGAACATGTGAAAGACCAAAAAACGCACTTCCTGAATTCACTGATGTTGAAGTCAATAGGTCGCGAAAGCTCCCTGGAGGCTCCTCAGAGGGAAAGGCCAACCTGACGCCTGGGGATTTAATCAGCAAGAACATTAAGCTCCGGGAAAATCTATTATGATGCATCGATTATGATTGCGAGGTGGCTAACCGGCTTTGTGGAGTCGCGGAGACATAATACAGACAAACTGCGATTTAATTGAATATCAACATTATGTGACAGAGAGAGCGAGAGAGTAAGAGAGAGCGAGCGAGTACAAAAAGACAGAAAGCACAGGACAATGAGGCCCATTGATATTGTGGAGACGGGGCTGGGTACCTCCAGCACCACGAGTGTGGCTGACGGTGCACAGAAGCACATTGATTACAGTCTGCATTGCAAATGGCTAAAACAGAGCCGTGGCCTTATAAAGGTCACAGCTTCAGGAAAGTCCTGGTCCAGAGATAGGACAAAGGGAATACCTTACAACCCATAAACCACTGCGAACTGTTTTTTTCCCCCTGTTTGTGCCATTTTCATTACACTGAATGTGCAAAATGTTAGGGATATCCTCCTGATATCGAGTTGCAGCCCCTTTTGCAAAATCCATTATCACTGGTTCAAAGCTAAAAATACTGCTTTTCTCTATCTAGATCTCCTCTTTGTGTTTGGTGCGGGTCAAATGAGGGAAATCAGTGAGAGATAATGGCTTTTACCTGGATTCACCTCAGCGGTGTAATCCAAGAAAAGACTGTTCCTAATATTTTATACATTCAGGGTCCGTACCAGCTTGAGGAACTGAAACCTGGGCGATATTTGATACCGGCTGTAGCTCTCATAGTACTGTGTTCACATGCCAAAAAAACTCAACCAACAAGTCAAATCTCAAAATCCCCCAAGTAATCGTTTCCTTCTCCGTTTCACAGCAGTTATCGCCTCGATGAATTTCATGAGTCGAGCTGTGAGATAACTTATTGTGTTGCACCTCAGTAGTTTTGCCTCACTCGGCAGCTCTGCAGTTGGTAATTTGTGTCTACACAGCACTGGATGGCTCTCATTCAGATCCCTTGAGTCCAAGCTGTGGCTGGACAGATTAAAACAAGCGCTTGACGCCATCTATGGGACTCACATGGAAGTCCACCTAATGCTGACATGCTGCTTGTGTCTCAGCATGTATTCATAAATAAACCTCATGATTTGATTTAAATTGCTAAAAGAGAACAATATGGATGGGATTTCATAAAACAACAATTCAGATAGCGTCCAATAAGTTGTCAATCACAGAAAAGTTACTGCATCCAGTATTTTGCTCTTTGTTATTGATTAAAGTTTGAAAGATAGTGAATTTTCATTTTATGAGTAAAGTATCAAGATGCTTGCTTTCTTTACTGATCTGTGTTAGTGTGTGTAAAGCAACTCTTCTGTCTGAAAGGCACTCCAGGTAGAGCAGATTTGATTTATCTCAGGGACCGGCTGGAAATGGATTTACCTGTCTGTAGGTGCAGATGATGATCTCTCTCAGGTGGTAGTGCATGGGAGTCATGGTCTCGCTCACTGAGTCCAGGGCCATGTCCACCTCCCTCTTCATCCTGTGGCCGTCGGGCAGCAGACGCACCAGCTGCATCACCACCTGGACACCAAAGGAAAAATGCAACCAGTAGGTCAATATCTTTATGGCATGCCTGAACATATAGTATTATACTACAGGAATCAAAATCAAATAAGTTAGTGTTCAAAGGCCATGCACAACTGACAGAAATGACCAGGCAAAATATTTACATCTTGTGAAGCCTGTTGATCACGTCCCTTTATATAAAACCCAGCTGCTAATGTGACCCAGCTGATAAGAGCGGTAATGCCTGATACTTGTGACCTAATTGAAATGCAGGATGGTGTGTGTGTGGATGCCAGTGCACTTCTGACCTAGTTGAAGTGGGGAATGATCTCCATGTGCATGTGCGTGCATTGAAAAACACTATGAGGCAATGTGCTGCAGCGACCCATAGCAGGCTATCGTATGCGGCTTACTGAAAACCCCGTCGGTGGCCCCACTGCCACAGCTGGGTCATTTCACTTGACTCAGATACGAGCGGCGGCGGCGGCAGCCAGGCAGCTAACCCAGCAAGCAGACAGCCAGGGCCAAAAGCAGGGGCAGGGAACAGAACAGGCCTCCAGGCAAGACCCTGTTCCCTCATTCAATATGTGTGTCAGCCCAGTCTGCCAAGCTGCCTGACATCAGCATGCAGCCTGACCACTGTCCTCAGGACAAACTACACAACCTGATGTTTATGGACGGTTAACCTTATTATAGCTGCGTTAAAGGAAGATACCTTTTATTATAGAGACCAGAATGACAGGAAAGGTGAATATCAGGTGACTGAGAGCGCTGGTTGACAGAAAAAATGATCCCTGATAGTTCTACTTGTTCTTATATCAATATGACGCTGTTTATCCATCGATGCTTCTTTTCCCAGAGGAAAATCTAACAGTGTGAGAGTTCCCACATCATGCACCGGTTTGCAACTCGCAGCCATAGCAACACCTTTTTTTGGCAGATAAGGGTACGGCAACATCACACATCCTTCTAAAGGCTGAAGTGGAGCCAACCAGGGTTTCCATGGCGACCACTCTGTGTATCCCAGAAACTCCACAAGCCGGGTTGCTGTGATTGGCACGCACTATTGTGAGCCTGCGGAGCGCGGTGCCTTTCACTGTGCCCGTGTTTACAGTGCTGCAGACAAGCCCGGCAGGTTCGACCAACCACTGATTCATCGTCGCAACATGGTGAGAGAAAACGGCCAAAGGCTCTATTCAGAGACACTATTCAGGCTGGGAGAGAAAGGCTGTGGCTTCTGGGCTTTTTTTAACTACAACAGCCCTATTCAAGAGCCGTTGTTTTCAATTACAGGTGGAGAGTTAAGACTTTAGACATTAAGAGGGCTGTAGATTCCCCCAACATACAGTTTTACAGCGTGTACTGCAGTTTGTTTGGAGCAGCCAATGGGGTGACGGGTTTCACTGGTGAGGTCATGTAAAACTGGGTGAGCAAGTACACACAGTTGAAGTTAACAATGAACAGCAGCTCTTCAGCTGCAGCACTACTATAAATTGCCAGAATTAAGACCATAAACATGCACAAACTCACACACGTCCTGCATAGAAGCAATCATGTCTGACAATTTCAAATACATTTTGCTCGTCTCTGTTGTCAGCTGATGTAACAAATCAGTGCTTCAATCCACAGCCAGTTCTTGAAAGCTTAACAGGCCAGGTAGGTGTTTTTTTTCCCCATGAAAATTCCTCTGGTGTACAGTAAGCGATAGATATTATGTTTCCAGTAGCAGCAGCAACAGGGGTTTGTTTGAAATAAATAGAAGAAGAAGTGGGTAATTGTCATGTGCAGTGATAGCGACCATGGCTCAACAAACAAGAAAAGAGTGCCACCTACAGAAACTCAAAATTCAACACAAAATGCAAGGAAAAGACAGCATACTGCTGGACACACTGTTTCATTGCCAAGTGCAAAAATGCAAAAAACAAAAACAAAGGCATAGAAATGAGCAATTTGCGCCACATGTTGCCAAAGGTTTAAAAAAAATGAAAAAAGATGAATGCCAGAGATTAAATCCTTGACCAAATAGAGATAAGTAAAACATGTTACATACCTCAAATTCTCCCTTTGTGTACTTGGCATCAGGAACACTCACTATCTCATCATCACTGAACTCAGGAAAACCCTGCAGGTGGAAAAAATAAACATAACAGGTGGATTTGGTCAGTTTAAGGTGAATCAGTAACGAGATACTGAAGGCCTCATGGGGAACATTCTACTAATCCTCTTACGTTAAAGTGCCAGAGAGTGAGAGCAGCGATGACCATGGCGGTCGTGGTCCTGCCCTTGCCGTTGGAGCAGTTGAAAACGAAGGCTGAGTGGGAGTCCTCGGCCAAGGTGGTCTTCATGGCCTCCATCAGCTTGTCAAAGTCCTGGTGAGGACACACACAAAAGGTAGTTTTAACACACACATCAAATGTGCCTGTCTTACTCAACGGAAGCCTTTAAAAATTACGTGAGCAAATTCTAGGTGCGTAATATGGAAATCAATTAAAATCTACACCAAATTTATTAGCATACCAAAAATGAAAGCAAAAAAGTAACAGTATTAATATTCAAAAATTATGATGAGGTGAAATGCAATATGGGTGGTGTTAGAAGAATGTAATTAAAGAGGCTTTCTTTTGTGAGAATTATTATTGGGCAGTACCACTCCACACCACTAGAGGGAGCACAATGCTTAATCATTTTGACTCCTTTGCATATACTCAGCCTCTGCAGTACCTCTAAACAGAATCTAATATTAAAACTGCAAAATGCAGATAGGTCCTTAGTTTGTGTTCATGAGTATTTGTGCTCTGTTTCCCAGGACGTCTGTATGTGCATGTGTGTCCATCTTCACATTTAAATCTTTTTACCTCCTCCTTGGGTGCGCCACAGTCAGGCAGAGGGATGCGTTTGTAGAGGAGGCCCTGGTGGGAGCTTTTGTGCTGGTTGAAGATCTCCTGGACGCTGGCACAGCTCTTGAACATCTTCATCTGCTTCTCCTGCTCCAGCGTCACCTCCAGCCACTTCTGGGCTCGCAGGATCTCCTCCTTCAGGGACGTCTCTTGCTTCTGCAGGGATACATGAACGCACTTTTGTCATTTGCAATTTACAAAGCCTCTGAGGGTTAAAGCTCATAGCACGTACTCAATGTCAGGGTAATAAGCCTTCTCTGCACAGAGCATCATCATTTTACCTCTATTAGCTGTGGGTCAGATGACGGGACAGAAATGTGCTGCTCCAAGCAAGAAGGCTCTCTGGGTGTGAAAATCTGGCCGTTCCCTTCTAGCACCAGCTCCTCTTGAAGATTAACCCATAACATGTGGCCGTGCTTCCTCTTTTCATCCGTCAAGTGGGCCAGCACCGCACCAGTAGCCTGCACAAAGTAACACAGAGCTTAGACGGCAGTAGTAAGAACTCCAGCTCCAGCATCCTAGGTGGTCAGGTGAGAAACGTCTACTCAGTCTAAACAAAATTAGCATTCGTTCAGCTTATTGTATTCTTATATTTATGACCGTGGGGATGCATGTTTAGAATGCTCACAGATATCCTCAGGTGAACATGGAAATCAAACACTGCCAATACTCATGTTTTCTGTCAATTATCCTCATTGTGCACACCTTTAATATGGACATGCTGTACAATTACACATAACTACTGAGCATGACAAATGTGCCATCTCTGACTTGCAATTGTAGTCTTTCAATCATATAAATTAAACAATCAACAGCAGACTCTAATCTCTCCTGAAGGACATATGATTTTGTTCAGGATTTATGTGATTAAGTAGGTCCTAGTTGACTCGCTGACAGATTAAACAAGATTATTTGTGCTCTCGTCAAGACATGAGGGGATCTGTTGCCTGTTGGCAGCACCTCTGATGTCGGCTGAGCCATCCCATAAACAGGCATCTTGGGCACTCGTCTGAAGTTGGCCACCTTCATCTCCTTCACTGTGCTGAGCACATCTGGAGCCAAGTACTCGTCAGCAACCTGTACAAATACATCGAGTTTTACACTGCATGCATAATATGTAGAGCTTTTGTTGATACAGACAATTAAATGGTGTAGGAAGATTAAGCCTGAGGGGTATGACGCTTCTCCAGATCTATGGTAAGGTTCAGACTTTGATTTTTGAGCTATGATTTGATTTTTGATTCAACAAACAACATGTTGCTGTTTGTTGTTTTTTTTTTTTTGTTTTTTTTCAACTGACGCGACCTCAATATGGAAGACAGAAGAGCGACACAAGACAGAGGATGTTTGTATCGTGGTTTCAGTCTCAGTTTCAGAACCGTCACACCCACAGTAAACCCTAAGCAAAGCAGCACAATGCTTTATGTGCATGAACCCTGTGCTTGTTTAGAAATATGTTGCTGTTAGATGTTTGGGAACATAAATTTGTTACCCACACATCTCACAGTGTGATGTATGGATGAGTCTTGTAAAACCATGTAGGACTTGATTGCAAAACAGCTTAATTAATAACTCCATCAAACAATGTTCTTAAGAGGTTTTGGTTTCACATTACAGCAGAAAATGTAATCAAAATTCTGAGGATCACATTGTCATGAGAGGAAAAACACAGTTTGTGTATGTGTGTGTGTGTGTTCATTATGGATTGTCTCACCAGGACTCGGGCTCCTCTAGTGACCAAGTCAGCCGGGGCCGACAGCTCTGAAAGGTTCATGCAGGCCAGTAACCTGTACAGCCACGCGTGGCAGCACATCCACTGGCTGAAGTTGGACATGAAGGCAAGAGGATACTGCAGAACACACAGGTGCACAAGAAACACAGTTGGCCTCTGACGTAGTCTGAAGAGTATTCACCCGTATCGGTTATGGGATTGATGCTGTATAAACACAAAATGCTCTTACCTGTTCATGCAGGTACGCGTTGAACACGATCAAGTAGAAATAGCGCTCCAGGCTCTGCATCGTTCTGTGAAGAAAGTAGTCTTTGGTGCTGCTTCCCTGTAAGATGTAAGACAACATTAATATCTGCACATAGTAGGCAACTAGTTTAAGTTTATTTTGAGCCCTTAATCACTGTTACAGTCTCAGAGGGCTTTACAAGTACACAGTTAATGGAAAACAAAATGACACTCCCTGACCTGAGCCCTCACAGCAGGCAAGAGAAAAAAATCCCACATAAATTATTTCAGTGAGGAGTAAACAACAAATTGATTAATGTAATTACAGTTCAGCCTATATATAGGCAGTAAACTGTTTTTATTTGTTTTTGGGGTTTTATTGCAGCTTCTTTTGCAGCAAGCAACTTCTGAGGAAGGCTCCCAGTGCCCATTGGACTTTTTTTTTAAATACTTCATCAATTTATTAAATATGGCTATTTCTGCTACATAAGCCCCTGAACAGACCCTGACTAACTGATGTCTGCAAGCCCTTAGGTGGAGCTGATGTACATCAATGTACAGTTAAAAAGGACTTTTTTTCTGTGTCAGCACTCGTTTTATTGATGTCTAGTGTGAGGTTCTACCTTTGAAGTAAAATTACACGTTGTTGTCAGCACAATGCAGTGTAGCATCACCAACCTGAATCTGATAATCTTCTCCGATCCCTTCCAGCTTGCTCTTGTTCTCATATATTGCTTCTTTGATATTGTGCATTTCTGAGCACAGTGTGATAGCTTGGTCAACCTATTAGATGAGTGTGAAAATGAAAGAAAAGACATGATCGAATGTATATCTTGCTAGTTTCATCAAGCTAAACTTCACACGTTATGAGACATTTTTAGAATGAAGTATAAGACCAAGTTAGATTTAGATTAGATTTGATTAGATTAAATTTAGATTAGATTTGCATGACCAGGGTAAATTTTCAAAAAAACAAACAAGAAAAGCAAAAAACAAACAAGAAAAAAAAGAAAAAGAAAAACAACAAAAGGCAACATTTATTCTAAAAGTGAATTTCTAACGTGCTTTATTTAATTGTATCGAAGGCCTTCTAAGGCCATGAGTTTAAATCATATGAATTCTGCAGAGGTCCTGTATACATTTTCCTTTGTCAGGTGTCATGATGCTTTTAGTTTATGTCCTTTACCTCCTCCATGACCTGCTGTCCATTTGGCAGCTTGTTGACCAGAGTCTGGATGACCTGGAACAGAGGTTTGGGCTCCGAAGCTGCTGTCTCCTCAACTCTGCAAAAAACAAGGCCAACAAGATGAACTCCTGTCTCCTGGTAACAAATGAAAGACTGAATAAGAAGTCAAAGCATAACACAATCAAAGCTGCATCATGAGTCTGTATGCTTAGCCATGTGATGAATTAAGCGAGTTATTCTATTTGCCCTGCGTCAAGTCTAGTTTTCCACATGAGTCTGATGGTTGAGTTCTTACTTTGGCGGCTGTGATGCGCCCCTTAGGCGATTCATGACCAGCGTGCCCAGGATCATGGCTAGGTTGGTGCGGCCAACACCCACCTGGCAGCTAAAGAGCAGGGCGGGCAGCGGCCGGGACTCGTCCTGGCCCAGAGACAAGCTGGGGCTCTCCTGGAGAACACAACACAGACGAGAGGGGCACCCATGATGGAGTCATTTTAAATGATAATAGATAGTAATATCAAGATAATAATAATGAGAATTACATGATCCTGTTACCATGCGATTCAATGGGGTGAAAATGAATTGTGATTATTATGCAATTCTGCATCTGAGCAGATACTATCATAATTTCTACGATAGTTCTTGCAAACCTACAATGCAGAAGTGTCCCAATTTTACAATGAGGCCATAAAGTTGAACATTTGGTAAACAAAAGGAGGTGAGATTGATTATCAAACCCAAAAAGATGCTCAACTTTACTATCCTCATCAGAATTTTGAATATATCGTGTTAAATATAAGGAAACTGTGGTTTGAACTTCAGCCCTGTTTCAACCACTGAAATGGGAAGTGAAAGAACGTCCAGGAAGTTATCACTGCTCAGGCAAACACGGCTTAGCATGCCTGAGCTCCTTCAACACGGACGACTCCAGAATAACACCGCCATAACTTAGAGCGGTGACGAGATAGAGAGGGAGACAGAGAGAGAGAGAGAGAGAGAGTGCAGCAGGACTCAGAAAACCACTGATCCACATGCTGTTTAAACGAGAAAAAAAAGGGACCACTTTCCAACCACAGGGAACTGGACAGGCTGCTGCTAGGGAAGTCGGTCCAAAAAAGGGCAAAACAAGACGAAAAGACGCGGCACATCCTGTGTGAGTGAAGGGCAAGACAGAAACCAGACAGAACGGATGGCCCTGACTATTCCCTACTGCCAAAAAGAGGACATAAACTGATGGCAGACTGGAGGTTTTCTGCCATTTTCATAACTATTATGGTTATTGCTGATTGATAGCATACACAGGACAGATTGAAACGGCTGCGCACTACCGTGGCCTTCCAACTACCTCGCTGAGAAAATCCAGATGTTTTACAATATTCCACCCATTAATCTTTTTAATGGCACATCAAAACAATATCACCATAAAAGTGGCAATGGCATAAACTCAATTCCCAACACAGCAAAGCAAGGGGAGCACTATCTGACTGGTGAACCGGTAAACTAGTGCCGCAACACAAGTGATGTTTATGTGAGCTTACCCTGAGAATGTTAACAAATGCATCGAAGTCCTCCTCTAGGGGTGCTCCCTCCACTGGTAGGGGTAATCGGTAGTACCTGCAACACAAGACAATGTCAATAAAGTTTGAATTTTAACATTACGCCTGTGCTTTGTCAATACTGCCCTTATGTAGGTCACAACACATTGTGTGTAAACACCAAGCTGACCTCAAGTAAGCCTCGACAGCTGAGTGCTCTAATGTAGCATTTAGTAATCTCATGAGCCTCAGGCGGAAACAGTTCCTCCGTCAGGCCTCAAGGGATGATGGGAGAGATCGGAATCGCGGTGGAAGGCCGCCACTGTTTTCGACACCGTTTTTCACGTTCTAAATGCTCTCCTCTGAAAACCATCACCTGCATTTTTCACACTCCCCATATTAAGCCACGCAGCTGCTTTCCTTGACTTTATACCGGCTGTGAAACTTCAAAGGAGTCGGAGGGGGGCTTAGCGCTCTCTGCCTGGGGAATAATAGAGTCTCTTGCCCTGGAAATGTCGCGAGCTACTCATGACATCTCAATAAAGCTGACTCGGCTGATCTGAGTGCAAACAGGATGCTGCGATCTCTTCTGCTCGCCCCCGCCCTTTCTTCTAAAACCAGGGCAACCCTGCCTTTGCACAAACAAGCGCCACTATTTCCGACCTGCACTGCACATACTGCAGGGAGCCACAGGCTGCTCTATCTAAACTGCCGGCTGAGTTGAGAGCCGCGGGGCTAATAAAGGGAACAGTGTAAACAACCTGTAGGATGGCATGGTGAACATGGGCCTCTTGTAGACCTCCTCGGTCACGTGGATGTCCTCCTCGCACGTGATGGCCATCTTCTGCGGCTCGTCTTTGAAGTACTCGATGTCGTTGTAGACGTAGAAGACGTTTTCGTTGAGCTTGGCGAAGTCGTGGAGCTGCGGGGGGGAAAAGAGGGGGAAGATGGAACACATTTTAATGCTGGTGTGCTTTGTGCATGCCAAAAGGCTTTGTCGGATGGAGAGATGTGGAGGAAGCGTGTGTCGTCACCTCCTTCCTAATGGTGAGCTCCAAGCTCTCCACCAGCTCCTCCTTTTCCAGCCCGTGAAGGTTCTCATGTAGGTTTTCCTTCCTCCTGGGGGTGTATGGCACAAAGTTGTCCTCTTTGTGCAGGAAAACCACCGGCTCCTCTCTTACACAGAAGAATATAACCTCCTGTTTGCAAAAAAAAATAAAAAAAGGGGGAGACTGGTATGAAATAATAGCCTTATAAAGCGGACAGCTCTGCCGCTTCCAAGAGCAACTGGAAACATTTTGTTGTCATATGACGTGCACCGCAATGGGTAAGGAATTCAGAGAGGGCCGCTGTATAATTTTGTCAATTTCATTTCAATTAGGGTCAGTTTCTAGCTGCTGTAAGCAGATAGAATCATTTTCCACTGCTCCACATGACCGTGACTTTCTGTTTGCTTAGTTCGACATCTCACCCACAGCCTAGACTTGAGCACTTGACTCCTCAAATATTTACAGACAACACGGCTGAAAAGGAGGCTAGGCCAGACACCGGCGCAGACAAATAAGGTGCAGGGAATCGAGCCGTCAAGCTGTGAGGCCTTCGCATGAGTTTACATGTGGTGGTCTGAAATCCTGCCAAGGTAATAAAATGTTGTGTATAAGAACAAAAACTGTGACCTCGTGGCCTTGCGCCTGGAGCCTCTGGAGGACCTGCTTGAAGCCGTTCAGGCTCGGCTGACCCATTCCATACAGGGGGTACGATCCCTTGACTTGGCGGAAGTTGGGTGCCCCATAGCTGCCCGTGGTATTGAGGACGTCGGCCTTGCTGTACACATCCTGGACCATGAAGTACTGCCCCTGTAAAGCGGTGCAGCTTTGATCAGCGTTGAACTCATTGGAGATTAAGACATTTATAGGTTCAATTTCCCAGCTTTTACTCAAGCACTCATTAGCCTTTGCGATTTTGCTGCAGAGCTGACAGCTGATTTATCGCGTGCAAACAGAAGCTGCAGGCCAGCGGTGACAAACCACTGCATGCCTGAACGGCCCCATCAGAGGTGACAGAGCAGATCAAAGCCCTGATGGGAGGGTGACAACGCTCCTTATTCAATGGCTGGCCTACATCATAAAACAGCGCATGACAATGTTCCTGAGCCGCTCTGCAATTTGGACATGTGAATGTGAAAAGGGCAGCCATTAAAGAAGATGATTCCACATCTTTTTGGTCTAGAAGAACGGTGCCTTTTTTTACACCAAAGATGTTAGTGGTGTATTTTGTCCTTACCTGCACCAGATAGTGTTCCGGCATGGTGTCTGATATCCGGCCCACTTTGTAATTGGTCTTGAGGATGTCATCGTGAATCTGAAACTCCTGACGGCAGTTATACCTGCGAAACAAACCACAGTCAGAGTGAGACTTGATGGTGAGAGAGGCGAATTCAATTATCACCTGCTGTTTGTCAGGCCTGATCCTGTATCTCCTGATTCCTGGATTGACAAATGAGATGATAACAGAGGCAAACACTCCGGTTGGAGGGTGGGGGATGTCAATACGGTGATCAAAGAGGATTAACACCCAATTGTGAGAACATGGATTCGGGGGAGGGACTTACGTGATGACAACAGGTGCCACCTTGTTGGTGATAATGGACTTGGCCTTGTTGTTGTGGATGTTGACTGTCTGAAAGGAGCTCATGCTAAGAGACTGCCTGCTGTCGGCCATCCCGTTGCCATGGACACTTTCAAGTGGCGATGCTACGGAAACGGGTTGTGGTGCGGCACTGGCAGTTGTACCCATACTCCACAAGCAGCTGTGAATGACATCGCAGCGAACTCAGAAACAGGAAGCAAACAGACTCACACACCTACATAATAGGCTGCACACAGTGACGACAGATATATATCTGGTGTGTGAAAACACATGTAGACATATTAAGGGTGTTACAAGCTGTTGAATGTACGTCTCACACCTCCATTCAGTGACCTCATTTGATAAAAATAGACATGCAGGGAAATAATCTATTTGTTGCTGGCATTTAATAAAATATGAATAACATTTTAGAATGGTGCATCTAATAAAATGCATATTCTTATAGGCCTTTAATAAATGTTGGCTGTTTTGCTGTTGTTTCAGTGGCAACACTTTAGTCAGTAGCACATTTACTCCCCTTAGTAAGTTTAACCATCCTTCAAAGTTACAATTAGGACTGGGAAATAATTCAATGTTATTTATCATCTTTCATTAGAATAATATTGTAAATACACTGTGATTTTGAGGTATTATGACAATTCTGTGTTATAAACTCATGATAAACATTTAAAAAAAAACTGGCAAAATGAGGCATGCAACTATTTATGGAATATTATATAATCTTTTGTTTTTCTGACATGACCATTCAGTTCTATGGGATGAACACTAATTTAATTTTTTAACATTTGATTTTGCATACTTGAGTCATATTGTGATATCATAAAGGAAAAAAATCCTCATGAGTATTTTAATACCATAGCTTTCAACCTTTCAACCATAGCGTCAAGACCTAGTTACAATCGTCATCATCTTCATATTTCTATGCTTTAGCCATAGTGGGTGAAGAGTTCGGCTAAGTGTGACGGTATTTAAATGTTAATCACCCCACTCAAAGTGAAGCGCCGGCCCCACAAACAAGCCAGCCAGGGGTTTCACACAAATGCATCCGCTGATTGAACAGGGGGATTTTGCAACGAGCTCTGCAGATAAACAAACGTGTCTTCTGACAAGCGCTGATCCTCCACATCACATACAACACGTCGCTGGCCAGGAACCAACATCTCCCAGAGTACACAAACAAGAGAGAGGCACACTCACACAGGCAGCACACCCCCACACACAGCATGTTACCCATTTTAAACACACAACTTCATCCATATACCAACACACACACAAGTAGTAGGGAGCCAAAATGTACAGAAAGGGCCTACAGAGTCAGTCAGACAACATCAAAGCTGATTGATGTGAAACAACCAAAGGGCATGGCAGGACTCGCTGTGCCCCCTTGAGCTCAAAGCACCTCTGTGTGATCTCCAGCTTTGAATTGAGCCCACTCTCCCTCAGCGGAGAGGCTCTGCGGAGAAAGAAGTGACGGGTGAGTCACTGCAGCTCTCCCCTTTGTTGTGTCTAGGAGTGAGTGGGCAGGTCAACCTTACACTAAAGGACCTTTTGCTTCAGTGGAGAGACTCTCCTCTTGCAAGCGCAACAGATAAGAAAACATCATCTTCGATTTCAGCAGTTACTTTGTCTTCCTGAGTGCCTCACGTCAAAAAAATACAAAAAAATCGCCCAAAATTAAATGGAGTAAATCTACTACCACAAAAAATAGTAGACATCAATGGGAAATAGCTCAAATCAAATAGCATTAAATCAATCAAAAGCCGATCTATAAGAGAGCGTATTCATGACTAAAAAACTACTCCCAGGTTTCATGAAAGCAGGCTAACTTTTCTTGAATACCGCGAGTTCCAGCTGCCCAATTCTATTTGAGTCCTTACCACATGCTGAAAGCATTTCTCTTGCCATGATGCTTTACGAAGAGAGAAAAAAAAACAACCTCTACACTGCAACAATGGTGATCACCAGTAAAATCTGACATCTTACGTCTTGGCAGATGAGTGACCTGAGCCTCCAGACCCTTTTCTGTGCTGCTTGTTTTCCGCCATGGTCCAAAATGAGTGTGTGAACTTGGCATCACATCCAAAAGGAAATGTTTCCCCTCTGAATCCCCTCTCTTCTACCCCCAGTCGGTGGGAAACACCCCTTGCGCAGAACTCAGAGTGCCCTGTTGCTTGGCATGGACAAAGTCCTCTGGAGTCCGAAACTCCCAGACAGCGTCTTCCTCCTCCTATCTGCTATCTCATGTTGGGGAGTAGATTCAGGCGAGAGGCTCATGTCTCGATGGAGGGGAGGTGGGGGGGTGTGTGTGTGTGTGAGGAAAATAGTGGTACATCTGGCAGCCAGATGGCTAAAGCTCAGCTCTCTTTCACAGGGACAGGCTACGCACAAAGACGACACAATTGGCTCTTGTACTGTAAAGCGAGCAGCACAAGCGAACCCCAGCAGCAGACTGAGAAACCAGCGAATGTATCATGTCTTCTGTGCTATTAAAACAAAGTGCTGAAAATATCTTTGGGTCGCAGGGTGGGACCAGTGGACATGACTAAATTCCCTTGAAATCATATATTCTCCATCAAGGTCAGAGGTCAGTAATGTCTCTGTTGGCCACGCAAATGCCCTCAGTCACCCTGGTGTGATACGAGGTATGAAAAGTAGAAGATCTCTCCCCCTGAGACCGAGTCTCCATCTTTTGCATCACTCATAGTACAGAGTATTTACATAGGAAAGTCTTTTCAATCTCTGTCACTTTAAGGAAATTTAATCAGCAGGTTTCCTGTACCCTCCACCACAGTCATGCTATAATATTATAGGCTGTCCCTGTGTGGCTTAGTCAAAGACTATAAAACACTCTGACACTGCATTCTCCAAGTATCCTCATCCACACACGAGAACTCCCTACATCCTAACTCAAGCATTGCTCTTATTTGCAAACTCAAAGGTACAAAAATGAGCTTAATTGACAGTTCCTATTGGAGACTTCAGTTTGCAGGTCTCCAGAGGAAATGTGACATTTTAAATGCTACTGCACATAACTCTCTCAATGAAACTACTGCCCAGGTACGTCTGAATCCCTCGGCTGTCTTACCTTAGGGCCCACCACCTCTGTTGCAAGAGCGAGGTGCAGACACACTCTCACAGGGAGATCTCTGCCGCATAGTCAGCCAGGCAGCCACGCTCCCAGGCTGAGTTCAGCATGGGTAGGCCTGGTCTGGCAGGCGGGCAGCTGGGGCGGAGGCCTAAGTAGAAATAGCCCTCAGTCATAAACATCCTCCTGAGGAGCCAATCAAGGCAACTCATCAGAGAGGCTGTTTATTCCACATGTCAACCAGGGAAGTACTGCACTGCTCATGAGGCCAATAAAAGACCGAGACAAACTGGGATTTCCTCTGACAGCGAGGAGCAAAAGTCGCCGAAAGCCGATCTGTGACAACAGCGCAGCAAAGTCACAGAAAATAAAAGATCATCTTAAGGTCATCATAGTTTTCATCAGCATGAGGGCATGACTTGATCAGATATAATCAGTGTCAGAACGTCTATGGCACTACTAGCCTAGATGTGAACAGCTCAGCAATTACAGGCATTGATATTTAAATCACAGTAAACACCAACATACACTGATGGCACAGAGAGAAAAAGACCATGGAAACTGGAGCCTGCTGCCCCTCTGCCAGTGTTGCTCCATTCAGGGCTGCCCGATTGAAATTCTGCCGGTGTCCCAACTTTGCTGTAGCAACTCCTTCAGACAAAAGGGTCTAAATGCAGACAGGAAGGAGCATGCAGCTGCAGGATGCATCTGTTGGTGGCCCATCTAATAAGAGGAAGGATGACGAGCGCTCTTCATTCACAAGAGATGCAGGGGGTTCAAGAGAGATGGGTATCACTTCATAACGCAGGAGATCTTTCGACACGATTTCCCACATTGCGACTGAAGAGCGCAAATGTGGCAACAAGCGGGCCGAAAAAAAGTCTGACACTGGAACAAGTCATGGCCACGTAGCTCATCTTTATTCAGGGATCATGGGTGCTGCTGGTTTCCACGGAAGCCACTCGTTCAGTCTGACAACGCCGAGCCTGTGCCGGCCTGGTGGCCACACCAAAACAATTCCCTTCTCTCAACATCATGCTGACGCTGACGCAGTCAAATTATCAAGTAATCCTCATTCCTAAAGCAGCAACAAATTCATCAGTAGCCTTAATTTTTTGTTTCATCATCTTTAAGTGGATCATCCCTGAGAAAGACTCTAATTTATAGGTCTTGATAAGCTTCATACAAAGTGGCAAATGGGGACCGGGCCTTAACTGTTGGTACCACATTACTAAGATGCTTTGTTGTTGTCAGTCATGACCTCATACAGCTTTGGATGATGCCGCAATAACATATATACAGTTGCATAAGAAGCTTCAGATTCAGGACAAGTCAATTTAAAATATGGCAATTCATGTATTGGAACAATCCAATCCTGCTTTCATCTATCATAATGATACATTTGCCTATCACACAGTCGCTCATCACAGGATACTACACCACCAAATCCACTGAGCATAACCAGTCTCACACCCCCAGGAAGAGGAAGTGTAAGCACACCTTGACAGGAAATGCTTGGTCCGACCCTTTGCAACTTCCTCCTTGCAGCTGTACACATCTTTCACCAAATAGGTTAAGGGTTACATAGATGTGTGACTCCACAGGACATTGCTAGTTCCTGAACCAAATATCACAGTGTTGCACGGAAATGAGGTCAGTGCTTCCTCTACACAAATCATTTTGTTTTCCCCTCAACAGTTCCAAAAGACTGCGCATTTGTGTCAATTTACAGTTTTGATTTGCGTCTCTGTTCGAGAGAAAACATCCAGGAACCTGCTCAGAAAGGCAACAGGAAGCCATGCTATGCACTTTTCAAGCATGCAAATTCCAAATCTGATCAAAATCAAATGACCCAAAACAGCTTTATGGCTGTAAGATAAACAGTGCTCATACAAAGACATAGCTCACAGAGCTGTTTTCAGTAAAACAAAGTACAGTAACAGGTCTACTTGGAGGCCTTGAATGAAATGAGGGCAAACCAAGCTATGCTATTATATTGAATACGACACAAATCATGTGAATAACCTTTAGCCTACTGCATTCTTGCTTTCATCGGGGCTCTGCACTAAGCTGCTAAAAAGGGTGTGCAAATCTATTTTAGAACTCTGCCTGTAATTTATTTCATTTCAAGATGGCAATTTTATCCCTATGATTTCAAGGCTGAAGTAATGTGGCTTTCATTTTTCTCAAACCCAGCGTCTGACCGCAGTATGCTGTCAGCATCGCGAGGCCAAATGACAGCATTTTACTTGTCACAGCGCTCGAGCACCGAGCGGCAGACACACAGATTCTGCACTGATTCCTTAACACCTTCAGTTTCACTTGTCACTCCGACTGAAATGCCACATCGGGGCGTGCAGCAAAATATATACTTGACTTGAAAGCTGCATTTTGCGAGTTGGCATGGGGTTGCCCGGATCCTGCCACATAAGCACTGGTCTTCTGGTCATGAAATAAGAGCTGATACCAAGTCCAGAAAAGAGCACGGGCAAGACAAGCCATAAAGAATGTCATCTATTCAGCTATAAGACTGCTACTGCAAAAAAAACGGAAAACCATTGCGGCTGAACGCGGAAAGTACCATTTAGTATTCCGCAAGACGTTTTGAGGATGATTTTGTAGCTCAAAAACGAATTTGCAGTGTGGTCTAATGCTAATCTCAAGCCTGTGGTACACTGGTAATATCATCATCACAGGCATCTGAGCTGCTGTCGGCGTGCAAATGGCAAAATGTGCGCTCTATCTTTTCATATCCCTCAGACAGATGCTGACATGTCTAGGACCAGATCCCTGCGGTGCAAGTCCTGCTGTAAAGTATTCACAACACAGAGCACAGACAGTATCACAGCAACAGTACCTGGCTCTCGGCTCCTCTGTGCACCATCCGAGAGGTGCTCGAGTCTTTGATGGTGCGTTTAAAAAAAAAAAAAAAAAAAAAAAAAAAATCAAGACCACCGAGATGACAGCTCTCCAGCAGCGGCGCCGGTCTCAGTCAGACAGACATCCTTCCAGCTTTTTTTTTTCCCTCTGATCTGTGAGCCGATCTGGTCTCCGGCCGCTGATCCCACTACGGCAGGCAGCAGTCTCGCATCATTAATGTGTCCTTACAAAGCGTGAGGCGAGTCAATGAAAGTGCCCCTCAGTGAGGACAGAGCGCAGACAGGCAGCGAGAAGTCAGCGGGAGAGGAGAGAGAGAGAGAGAGAGAGAGAGAGAGAGGGGTGTGTGGAGCGGGGTGGGGTGAGGAGTCTCGGCTCCACATCTCAGGGACAGCTGGGTGACGGCATGTTCCCCCTGTTGGCTTGCGCGTCTCTATGTCACAGCGAGTTTTTCACGCACATGCACTCTGGGCATGAGGTGCGAGGCTGCTTCAGTGGTGCGCCTGTGCTTTCTGTGTGTATGTGTGTGTGTGTGTAAAGAGGATGTGGAGGCGGGCCAAGGGAGGCTTACTCATCAACCAGTTCACTATCCAATCACTATCAGAGCCTCCTGGCAACACAATGCCACCCACACATGGCAGACCTTTTTAGAACAGTCTAAAACACAGAGGATGAGCCTAATTGAAACTTATTGCGGTCAGGAATAAACACAATATAATGCAGCTCTGACAACATCAGTGGGTAACAACGGCACGCAGGTGACATCACGTAAGCCTAATTCACTGTGATGCTCTAATTACTCCATTCATTAGCAGTTAACACATGCCATGTTAAAAGGCAAATAGACTTACAGCTGGGCAAATACTGAGAATTAAGCTCGAGGTTTAGCTGCAAAGGACTGTGAGCTCTATCTCGAGTCGTAACCCTGAATTAAGACCGGCTCGCCGCGTGTAGACTGGATACCGACTCATCCTGTTGTCTGTATAAAGCACAGAGCAAACAATGTCTGAATACTGTACATTTACAGGCAGAAACTGACAAAACCTGGATGATTTGTGAGTCAATCGCTCTCGGAGCTTCAAACACATTCTGTCAGCCACCCACATAGCCCACAGCACTGCAGTGCACTTAGAAGCCTCCAAATGAGAAAACAAAACATCCAACGTCCAACAACATCAGAGGCTTATCTCCTAAAGTGGCCGGCTTGCATGGGAGTGTTTCCCCACAAAAGTATGTTTAATCAGCGGCCCGTCACAAGATCGTGTCCAAATTAGGCTCCTTTGCAAAAGTGGTGACTGTTTGCATGATATGAACATAAAATCAAGTGCTGCCACACCTGTTCCTTCCTTCCTGCAGCTGTGCAGGCCAAGACTTTGATGAGGCTCTTGCAACACCATGAATGTGAAACAATGCACGCCTCTGAGCATGAATGAAACAATCCAATGAGCAAAAACGTATAGACACGTTATCAAGAGATAAATCTGTATCCAGGATGGAATAAAAGATTATCTAAATAGAGGCAGCAAAAGAGATATTTGAATTTCAAACGTGTGTTGCAGATTTCTCTCACTATAACAGCTCTGATAGGACTTATCTAATCCCTCTGACAAGTGCAAGCCCTTGGTCTCTTTCCATTCTGTAATGGATTGCAATATAAGCAGAACATAAGTCGGAAGTGAGAGGGTGAAAAGGATATGTTCTGTGATAGATTTAAAGAAACATCCTTCCTTCTGTCTGCTGAGGCAGTGAAACAAAGACAAGGCATAAGGGGAACATCACCTGTCCTTTCCAAAGCCTGGAGTCTGTCTTGCCCCCCACCAAAAAACTATTTGTTAGAATTTTTTTAAAAGCAACAGGAGACAACAGGAAACAAAGAATATTCAGTCTGAGTTTTAGCTCTGCAACCCAGGTTTGTTCTCATTCACATGAGCACAAACCGTATGAGCACAATACAATTAAAAAGGCTCTTATTTGAATACAAAATGAATGAGCAAATGTGCTCAATTATGCTGTATTTTCAGATAAATTTACACTGTCTATACATACTCTAGCATTATGGGGACACCACCGCTGAAGAGAATGTATTAAATGCACTATTTTTTCTCTATGAGCAACAAAGAGGAAGTTAACCATATGTCCTCAATATTACAGCTTCTGTGAGGCTGAAATCAGAATGAATTAAGACTAAGTGAAGGGCTGTATTGTGACATAAGATATGCAATGTGTAACTCTCTCCATTGATAGGATATGACACCTTGTGGCAAAAATTCTCCACTGCACTTATACACAGTTCAGCAGTAGGACAAAGAAGTTGACCATAAATATAACATGATAAATCAAGTTCTTTGACATTTCACAGCAGCAGATAATTAGCATCTTTAAATCAAATCTGGGAGGAGTACAGTTTCTGTTGTCGCTGGGAAAACATAATCAGGCTATATAGGCCTAAGCATCTTATCAAGATGAATCAAGAATAAATAGCTTAAGCACATGCTATGGTGCAGCTGGTGCATTCACTGACTGGTATCATGCTCTCACTGTTGATTAATAGTGATGCTCATGGTTTGATCTCTGCTCTCTGTTGACAAGACCCAGTTTCTGTCCCCCCCAGGCCAGGATGTGAGGAGAAGTGATGCGAGCAGAGAAAACTTTGCCCAGCTAGACAGCTAACAGAAAGAGGAGAACACTATACATCAAAGGGCATCGTGTGCTTGATGTTGCTGCCTTCGACTTGGGTTGTGAGGGATGGACCAATGTTTCATGCCCTGCATTACATTCAGTGTCATGAATTAAAATGTGTTGGTGTACTTCATACGTGTTCAACGTGTCAATAGGCATCCCATACTGCAAAAAATCCATATCAGAGCATATTTAGGCATTTTTCAGAATACAAATATTCACCAAAAATACATTTGTACATTTAGAGGACATTAAAAATATATTTTAGATATTGGTAGCCAATAGCCAACTTTTTTTTCTCCACGCACTATTGACAACATATAGTTTTTATTTATCAATGTGTGCAAGGGAACTTTTGGCTGAATTCATTTATTTTCTGTATAAGATGTGAGAAGGCTGCTTGCCTTTTCATTTCATGTTATACAAACACTGAAACAAGTGTCCTAGTGTGACTAAATATTGTGGCACATCACCTGTAAGCAAGCATATGTTATATCCATTTCATTTGCATGACAGAGTTCACCTAACGTTTTTTGTCTGACAATCATATTCATGGAATAAATATAATGTATAGATCAGAGTAAGGAGGCCTAGTCTCAAACAGATGGAGCCTAAGGCTGTAGAAAGACAAAGAATTAATGTTTTATGAAAATATAGTTGATTTTGTTTATTGGTAGAAGTTTGACTTACAATGATTACTTCACGCTGAATCGCTGCCTTTCAGCAAACCATACAGATGGAGCACACAATACAGAGTTGGCATGGGGTGGGGGGTGCCAAGCACATGCATGCCTCCCCAAATACAGATTACGCATCATGAAAATAATCTCGTTGTTTAAATTGGTGGAATGTCCTGCTGCACATATCTGCTTATAGACGTCAAGTTGCACAGAGGGTGTTATACTTATCCAAAAACAACATAAATGTTAACTTTTCGGCTGCCCTGCAGCGATTCGTGGAACAAGAGCCGTAAACTTTATAACTACTCACCATTTCAGCACTCGGCGGGGAAAAAGCGTCGTTCCCTACGAAAACATGGATGTTTTGAATGCTCGCTTTGTCTAGTGTACAGGATGTAAGGTGCGCCGCTTTCTGTTTATACCACAGAAAACGCATCCATTGATTTTTTTCTGTCCTTTCTCGGGAAAATTACAAGGAAAGGATTTCACTGCGAATAAAGGACGGACGGAGCATGCGCAGTCCTCCTCGGACACTTTCTGCACTGCTTGGAGCTTGTCTGCACATCACTGTAACCAGAATATTAACATTTTCACACTAAAGCATGAATAATTGAACTAATTGAACCAGCGGGAGCTGGGAGATAAAATTGATCGTTATTTAAAAAGGCCAATACAAAAAATCGGTAGTAGCCTAATTTTAGATTATTAAAAAACATAAATATCAGTACTATGGCCTGTGTCCCCATGGGAACATTATATGAACATTATAGGATCATTACATTAAAGCCATTCAAATAATGGTAATACATTACCTTCCTGACTCCACTGTACATAAGGTCACTCAACTCAATATTGACAACCAAGGCCACATAAGACCCTACAGGTTATAGGAAAATAGTAGGGACACTTCAGTGAGACCATAGAGAATAAAATATAAATTCAGTCAGTATTAATTCATTACTGAGTATTACGCTATAAATCTCTACAATATAACTGCAGTAATACCACAGGAGGAAGAGGTGCATACGTTCCAATAATGTCACTATGTATTTTAAGCCCTTACAGGAATACTGTAGGAATGTTATTGATTGATAATTTTGATAATATTGAATATTGAGTGACTTTTCATCAGGATCACTGTTTTGGTTTAAGATCATGTTTGATTATATGCAGTCTAGTAGGTATGATGCTCCATCCAAAACGCTCCATATTATGTATAATGCATGCCTCTTTGGGAAAGCCTAACAATTAGTGTATGTCAAATACATGGAACAATTAAGGATGGCGAAATAGCTCTTTGCAGCCCAAAGAACATGGCACAAACAAAAAGCCGCGCTCCTTGTAAACACGCACCCAGGCGCCTCATTACCAAGTGAATGGATGATGAGCTGTGAAGAGGGTGGGTGAGGGTATATAAGACACCCCTAATTTCTCCGCAGAGGAATTTGTCATTAACGTGGCTGAAACATGCGCTCATTGGGAGCTCTGGGTGTTGCGCTGCACGCATCTCTGCTCGTACTGCTGGCTCAAGGGATTCATAAGGCGAGGGATGGAGTTTACGCCAGGCCACTGTATCGTTTTCCCATGATGGACCGTTCAACTGGATATCACCTGCCGACCTACATGATGCACCTCTATAGGAATTTCAAGTCCAATTTGTCCCGGCCTATGGATGCTATGGAGCAAGCTGCCGCCAAGCAAGCCGACACCGTCAAGAGTGTGATGGCTAAAAGTAAGTCATGTTTGGGTTGATCATTTTATTCTCCTAGTATTGCTGGCATTGATCATTATAGATGTATAGGCTGAATGTATAATGGGTGTCATGTCAGAAATTTGTGTGCTCATGTAAAAACTGGGATTTTTTTGTTGGAAGCTCTTTAAAATAACTTGTCATACATGGATGTGTCATCTAAAATTCAAGTACCCTCTGAAATGTTAGTTTAAAAAAAGAATGGCCTAAGTGCAGTGCTGTCAAAGCTGTGTGCCAGACGACCTCAGAGGGTTTCAATCCACATCCCAGTTAGGGGGGTGAATAACCATGCAGGGATCAGCGTGTGAAAAGGCCGGTTTTCTGTCCTAATTCTCAAAGCAAACCTCTTTTTCTTAAATAGGTGATGTTGATTAGGTATCTTGCCAGACATCCCCCTATACAAATCTCTTGTTAACTCAAATCAACAACTTCCCTTAGTTCTTTTCACACTTGGCTTGATTAGATTAGAGCTCGGGATTTAACATGGTGGCACAAGCAACCGACGGGGACAACACTCCCTGCTGCTGAATCCAATTTCACATCACTGCTAGGTGTTAGAGTTCTTACCTATTTGTTTGAATGAGGATATGCAGAAGCCAAGAGAGCCAGAGGTGTGTTAAATGATTGGTTTCGGCCCGGTGTTTGGTTTGAGTGGATTAATAGCTTCTCTTCCAGCCCCTGAAATTCAGCTGCTGAGGCTGGTTTGCGCCTTTAATCAACAATCCAACTCAATTGGCCAATACACTGGGCAATACGGTGGTAAAATGTATAAGATGCTTTAATCTTTTTGATTGATTGTGTACCACACCTGCTCTTTGAATCTCAATTGCCCTAATTTACATATGTGGGCCCCAGCCTCGTTGTCCTATACTGTGACAATCTGACTGGTTTATTTTTCAGTGCGCCTACAAATAATTTTATTTTGCTGAAAATGTTCATTCATAACTGCATCAATACAATATGCAAATATTAAAAATATATCAATATCAAGGCATTTTGTTTTTCATTGATTTTCCTTTGGACATATTACAAAAATAACTACAGCTATTCTATAGTAAACTTTAGAAGTGTGCA